>JAAAKL020001884.1:0-28516 GCA_010016065.2 Carybdea cf. marsupialis auct. non (Linnaeus, 1758)
CGATTGTGGCACGGTGAGAGTTGAGAAATTCGTAGATCGATTCATAGTGGTTGAAATCAAGAATGGTGTGTAGAATACTTCTGAAAACCACGACTTCCAATTTCTAACCCTACCAGCCTCTTCTTGGGGTTTTAAGTTTACCCAGCCTCATTTTGAATTGGAAACTGTGAAATCCCGTATTGGTGAAGGCCAGTGGCGGTTTTAGGGGCAGGCCGATGGGGCCATGGCCCGAAGCCCCGCGCCTGTAAGGAACCCCACTCCTCAATGCTAAGAAAAAGAATTTGTCTGACTGTCCATATCAATATCATAGAAGTAAGTGAAAACTCGAAACTGTATCCACTGGAAGGAATAAAATGTCTCTGGAACTTCCGCAGTCCGGTAATGTCTGAACTTCCTTGTAATGCATGACGTCATTGGGCAACCGCAAACCTTTTCGGGCCAGGGCCCCGCACCCTTCAAAACCGCCACTGGTGAAGGCACAACTCAATTTTCTTTCGTCCCCTTTCATGTTCTAGATTGGTTTTATTGTTGTCTACGACTGTCATCCTTTCTTTCGAATAGTCAAAGCTGTTATTGCCTCGTTTCAGGTGGCTGTTATTAGACCCAGGTTCCAGCATCACTCATGAGTGGTACCAATCCATTCTTCATGTACCTGAATGGTAACTTGATTAGTTACTTAGAGAACATACTTGATTATATTTTTTAGTTTCAGATCAGATATTCACCGTTTTGTGGAATTACGTAGTTTTAGGACCACATTTATTTTTGTCAATCTTTCTGTCGGGCGACTTGGATGATTCATAAATTCATTTTGTGGACAGTAAAATCTATGATGTGTAGTATTCCAGAAAGGGGCACAAGAGAAACTAGCTAGTTGGTTTCGGAAACAGCTTTCTCATTTAGTGAGATGGCCGTATTCGATTGATCAGCGAGTGATGGACAGATTCTTGCTGGTTGTAAAAAAAACGATTCCTCTACTCCTTTACTGCATACGTCACAGCAACGCCCCTTTCTTTTATTTTAGGATATCAATGATAATAAGCCTAAATTTAAAAAGGCGCATTACACAAAAGACTTAGATGAGGGAACACCAATCGGTGCTTCAGTATTAACTGTAACGGCGACTGATAAAGATGATGGATTAAATGCTCTGATAACGTACACTATTTTAAGTGGAAATGAAGAGAACTTATTCCACATTTCAGCATCAGGAGAAATCAGTACAAGGAACAGCTTAGATAGGGAGTCTAAGTCATTTTATAATTTAACGGTAAGTTTTTAGTAGACGTAGTGCCAATGGCCTCTCTCTGGCAGTGTAAGGGTAAGTTCAGTTTGATGTTCACTTCGGTATTTTTGGTATGTTTTGCTATTACCAAACTGCACATATTCATTTACTTGCCCGGTTACTGACTTGTTTATTTATTTATTTTTGCTTACTTGTTTCTGCACTTTATATCCTTTTTCTTAAATGTTACTTGTTTACTTATTTGTTGTACTATATAGAGTGATCGAAATAACGGCCGGTGATCGATGAAAACCGGCGGGAAAATGAAAAAGACCGATGGCACAAAAGTGAAATGCAGGAACAAAACCGATGGGGAAAGTCGTGACTCAATACAAATATCATTCATCCCCCGGGTTTTCGAATACAGACATGATAGTCTTGGGTAATTTACTCTGAGCCCCAAACCCCCATCTCTGAGCTCGCTTCTGGAGTTTTAATTTTCACCAATGACACAAATTTTCCTTATTTCGACCATTAATATATCTATCACTTGGTACATGGAGATTTGTATGTTCGTTTTTGATTTACTCTGTATCTATTTATTAGTGCCTGGAGGTGTGTATGTTGGTCGGATAGAAATTGACTTTAATGTTTTGCTTACATGAGTTTCTAGTGGCTTTCTATTTTTTGTACCTTTCAGTAGTACATGCAATGGCCGTGTTGTTCACTTGCTACCCCAAGCGTTGAAGAAAGGGTGTTAAGAATAGGAGAAGCTTTACAAACTGCAACGCACGGTCGAAATTTTCTCGTCTGAATATGAGAGATAAAAATGCTAAATAATAGATGGAGGAACGGGCAATGGCTCTCTAGCTTTGTGATCGAACGATTAAAAGTTTTTTGCCAGCCTAACATTTCTGAGGTAGAACGGTCAATTGTACCCAAATTCTCTAAGACCCCATATAATGTTTAGCGCTCTTTAACCCCATAATCATAACAAGTGAGATCTGCAATTGGCAAACTGCATTCTCATTGATAGTAAATCCTTGATGTCTGGACAACCAGACTAGTTTGTGGACGTAATCTGACGTAATCTGACGTACCAGTCAGTGTATTCTTGACCTTATCTGGGCTCTTTGACATTAAGCCGGAAACTTACAAGTATGATTTTGATTCTTTTGGTTACGTTTCAGGTCTTAGCAAGTGACAGTGGCGTGCCGCGTTTATCTACTAACGTGACCGTGAGTATTCTTGGCAATATTGTACACGTCAGAAAGATGATAAAACTTGATCTACAGACTTACATATCCATCCCAGATTATTTTCACTCTTATTGTTCTTTTGTTCTATTTTATCTTTTGCTTATTGTACTTTTGCCTTCTTTATCTATCCTATCAGTTTCGTTTCTTTTACATCATCGTCTTCGTCCTCATCAACCACCAACATCACCATCATCACCGTCATCGTCATTGTCATCATCATTGTCATCATCATCATAATCATTGTAATCATCATTATCATCATTGTCATCGCAGTCATCACCACCACCACCACCATCATCATCATCATCATCATCATCATCATCATCATCATCATCATCATCATCATCCTCAGCATCATGATCAAAAGCAGTAGCATAATCGTCGTCATTGCCATCGTCATCATTATTATCATAATAGCCATCATCATTATCATTTTAATCATCATTATCATCATTATCATCATTGTCATCGTCATCATCATCATCATCATCATCATCATCATCATCATAGTAATCATAAGCTGTAGCATCATTGTTGTCATCTTCATTGCCATCATCATTATTATTATCATCATCGCCATCATCATCATCATTATTACTATCAGCATCGCCATCATCATCATTATTATCATAATAGCCCTCATCATTATCATCATTGTCATCATCATCATCATCATCATCATCATCATCATCATCACAATCAGCATTATAGTAATCATAAGCAGTAGCATCATTGTTGTCATCTTCATTGCCATCATCATTATTATTATCATCATCGCCATCATCATCATCATTGTTACTATCATCATCGACATCATCATAATCACCATCATCATCATTATCATCATCGTCATCATCGTCATCATCATTATAATAATCATAAGCAGTAGCATCATCGCTGTCATCTTCATTACAATCATTATTATTATTATCCTCATTGCCATCATCATCATCATCATTATTACTATCATCATCGTAATCATCATTATCAATATCATCATTATCGCCATCATCATAATCATCATCATCATCATTATCATCGTTGTCATCATCATCGTGATGATAATCATGGTTGTTCTTATAACCGTCATCATAAACAAGATTGTACTTAACATTCTTATCACTATCGTATTTAACACTATCCTCTGTTTATTATTTCTTCCTTTTCAATACATTTGACAATATACCCATTTTGTTGCCACTGTCCAACCATAAAAGTTTTGATTATTGTCATTGTTGAGCCTAATCTGTCAATTCTCCCCCCATCGATTTAAGATCATTTATTTATCCAGACTACAAACTTCTACTACTACTGCCAACAGATTATCTCTTCTCTATTGTTTTGATGATTCTTTGCCTGTGTTAACTTCCATTTCTAATCAAGAGTGGCCCGCTTTCTATAATATTGAAATAGTGCTGTCTTATAAAATACGACATCGTAAGCTTACCAGTCGTACTTTCGGAGGAGACGGGTAACTGATTATTTTTTTAGAATTTTGTAGCTTCGAATTATCCACGTATGATACTTTGTTTTTGATGGCAAACACGTCAGATTACACGAAATAGACTCAAAATTATATGTATGGTTACTTTCATTTCTTATTGTAGGTAACCTTCTTGATCAAAGACAAGAATGATAATTTCCCAAGCTTTGAAAGAGGTACGTGTTGACAGATGATGATGCGTGATTCTCTCATCCGTGTAGCTTGACTTTTAGTGCTTATATATGGTGCCTTTAGAAACTGAATATGAAAATAATAAAATAATAAAATTAAAATCATCGAAGTTTTCAGCATTTGACAAAAATGGGCAATTTTATGTGGGAGTGGGGCGGAAATACCTGTAGAGTCGGCTTGTAAACACTACCAGTATTTGTTGCCAATGTATATGGCGATCCACCCAGGTGCAACATGTTTTCAGACATTATGTATTAATCGGCAAGACAAATGAATTAAATATTGAGAATTGGAAAGAATACTACTTTACGATACCCAAAAAAGAAAGTCACCGAAATACGAAAGTTGGAAATTTTTTAATAGTCAAATTTTGCAAGTGGTCAAGGGTGAATTTAGATAGTCTCGAAGGCTTGAACAAGAGTGTGATTATGGTACTACCAATTCTGCGGCAAACTAGAGGGAAAAGCGTACATTGAGTTAGTTCTGCTCCGAAGACGTCCGTCCCAGTTAGAGAGCCATAAGATTAAATACAGAGCATGTGTTGCATACATTTTAAACGCAAAGTTTGTTGGTAGTACAAAACAATAAAACTGCACGAAATTGCAAAAATATTTTAGTACTGTAAAGCTATTTTTCGTTTGACACTCCTTAGAGTTGTACGAATTGGCATTGAGAAGTAATCAATGAAACTTATACCCAACTGTTTGTTGAAAGTAGCCAATCAGAAGTCTGACTGCTAGATAGTTGTTGTTTTGACCAATCGATGTCTGTGGAACTGAATGGTTAAACGAAAAGGCGCGATGAAAAGACACATTCTTTTTGTCCGGAAAACAACGGTTTTCTTGCTTTAATGTGGACAGAATTTCAGACGATATTCTGCAGCTGGTGCCTGATAGATCGTTGTATCAAAACGCCTGTACTGTTTAAGTTGATGTTGTCAAAGATGGCATTCTAGGTAAAACCTATGTGAGATTTGTTATTGTTATGAACAGGTATCCTTTTGAAGATTGTTGTATACCATTACATTTGTTTCGATGTAAGTAGCGATGCCGTTTGCATAGAAAAACGTAGAATGCGTTATATTGTGAATAAATTGTGTGAAACAGAAATTATTATTAATATGATGCACTCAAAATTCAATTTTAATTCCAGCGCTGTAGTTACAAATAACATAAAGCCTTTGTCAAACTTCATCGCTAGACTTCTCTGAATTTTATAGATTATAGTGCCGTTTATTTTGATATTACGCTTGCATGCACATACCATTTAGCACTACCCCGTGTATTAAACGGATAACTGCTTCCTATCTACAGCTCGATACCATGTGAATGTTAACGAATCAGATGAAATTGGTAAAAAGTTGATCACAGTAAAGGCAACTGATACTGACTACGGAATAAATTCCAAAATAACTTACGAAATCAAGTCAGGGAATCCAGAGGTACGTTGATGCCGTTATGTGTTGTACACGTCGCTGGTTATTGATTCATGGTCCTATCAGGGGCTGTACTGTCGTTGGAGGAGCGATTTCTATGCCTCCTTGCTATGAGTTGTAGGATATATGGAAGTTGTGAGGTATCATGGATCACGGGAAAAGATGGACTGCGGAATGCAAGTGGAACTAGGACGTGTAGAGTGGTAAAGGCGCGGACTTGTAAATGGATAGTACACGGAGATGTGGGGAATGTTAAAGAGTCCCACAGGAGGAAAAATTATTCATTTGACATATTTTCCCATATCAGTGCTCGCACAGCTTATTGTGTTTTTCTGTTGTAACTGTTGAAGTGTAACAAGTGTATATATATATTGATATATAGTGACTAATGCTATTGAAGCGTGGAGGTAAACAGTTATCTTAAGTAAAAAGTTTGTTTACAATGAGAAAATCGTAGAGAAAGATAGAAGAGAACTGGTAATGTCACTATTTATCGACATTTCTCGCGTTTTCTAGCCGTGGGTATGACATTCTTCCGGTTTATAGCCGTGTGGCGTTATCTTTTCAATTAATGTACTGTGAACTTTTTTTGATAAATATACACGACTTTATTTCAAACACGAGTTATAAATTAATTAAGTAAATTTGCAGGAGCTATTCGTGTGCATATAGAGGTATTTCTTTAACTTAAATCGTATTACATGTGTCATGTTATATTAGTCTTGTATTTCATGCAAAAATCTGTTAATTTCTGACACCAAGTTTTGTTTTTGTGATCAACAATTTCTATCGTTTTACAGGGAAAGTTTCGCATCGATCCACAAACTGGTGACATCTTTCTCAACGGAACCCTGGATTGGGAGACCGCGATTTTGTACTTACTTGTTGTTGAGGCGAGAGATGGAGGAGTACCGGTCAACGCAAGGTACAGTGCACTCTAAAAGTAGCACCGTTCATTTACTGTAAACGCACATGCGGAATTCATGTTTTAATAACAGTCGTCCTAGTATGCATTTATTCTAACAACATCGTAATTTTCATTACTGTATTGATTGTAGGTTTAGTGTATTTATGTTATAGAGATGCTTGTTGGTGTAACTATTTTCTGGACACAAAGTTACCTATGACTGTTGTATCGTCTTTACATATTGTTGCTGGCCTGTGTTCAACAAAGGCATACACCGTATAATTATTTTAGTTTCAATAGAACATCTTAAGTTGCGATGGGGACTTTGTTTGAACTTATTGTGAAAGATTTGGTTAACATAGCACAAACATGAAACCAGTAGAACTAGCACAATTGTATTATAGTCTAAACTTCGGATGCTTTTTTACCTCATTGCTCTTTGTACCACCTAACAGTAGCTGAGATAAGATGTTATTAAAGTAATCACAGAATTAAGCTAATAAGAATAAACTAGCGTCTCTCCCCAATGCTACTTGTCCCGTGCGCATAATTGTTCTTTTTTATGATCTTTTATATAATCGTTCACTCCCCCAATTAGTTAAGCCAATTTTGTATCTCATGATTTTTTGGCGTCAATTGAACCAAAGATAACAACTGATTTGGCCCTTCTCTTGTAACGAGAATCCAAGAAACTATATAATATATCCTAACTCCTTACATTGTAAATTGTCACCAATCATGCCATAGATGATCTTTTTATAAATCTGTCCTTGTAGTCGCTTGTGACTATGCTGACCAAGCCGTTCACCTGTGCTCTAGCACTTCATCTCTTATGAAATTTTGTCTCTTAACCCGTTAGGACGGCTTCTGTAACGATCGAGGTCCACGATAGCAATGATAATGCTCCAGTTTTTAGGGAGAAACGCTACTCATTTGAAATATTCGAGGTAAGTGATTTCAAAGACAAATGTTACTTATTAGAACTGCAGATAGACTGGTCCACGAAGACAGTTGCTGTGATAGAGAAATGCGTCGCTAGAGCCTTAGTCCCTTGCCCTCGAATTTGTGCCTAAAGAATAACAGAATAACAGAGCCCCATCAGTTGTCACGTCTACACTGTAGAGTCAAGACATCCCTTGAAAGAACTTCATCAATCAAGTAAGGTAATGCACCGTAAAGAGGGAAATATATATTACCAGAGCTACTAATGTTAATATTTCAAGGGAACGTTTCGGATTGTGTTGTTGGCGCATGTTACTGAAGAGCGAAGATCGTCAGACACTCGGAACAGGTTTTTTGCGTGATGACACCGCAGTACAAATATTGTGAAGCTCTGGTCTGGGTAGCCACTGGGCAACTTCGTGAGAAAAAGTTGAGCCGCATCATAATGGAAGTATCGGAATATTCATTGTAGACTAATAAATGGTCTTGCGGATTACCAGAATATTAAAAAGGTTTGCCCAGCTATTAAGACAATCATGCTTCGGATTACCAGCCACATTGCCAATTCATTGTTGCAGTTGTCCTAAGTTTTAAATTCTCACACTCACACTGTCAATTGACACAATTAACACAGTGCATCTGTCTCTGTTTTAGTCAATAATTCACTTGCAGAAGGTATTGGTTGGGAAAAAGTTATATTTATAGGTAATGATAGCTTGTGTGCAGCTCTCGTGTTGACCATCATCAACATCATGTGAATATTATGACTCGCTTACATGCGGCTGGGTTTCATTCGAAGGTCGTCTGTTGATAGCTATTTGTAAATGGCTCTTTAATAAGCAATGATGAGGTAGACTCATTTGGAAAAGCTTATCTCCAACCGATTTTTCCTCACGAATGGAAAGAGCACATAAGATACCAGGTCATCATATCCATTCCTTATCTACTAAAAATGGTTAAAGGAGCCACTATAGATATTCATTAGGTTTAGTAGTCCTCATGAAATGATATAGAAAAACCATCTCTCATCACTGAGATATGATGATATACTTTTCATTTCACTACCTGAATTCTGCAAGACGTTGTAGTTATTGTAATGCGTAGTGGATACTAAAACTGAAGGTTAGACTCCACCAGTAGTTTTGGTACATAAATAAAGGAGAACGTCTTTTTACATGTTCTCGAATTGACAGGTGGATGTGCTCAAAGACCCATGTATAACTCTGTATCAAAGAGTGCTCAAAGAACCATGTATAACCTACTCCTACGAGGAAATCCTGTTACGTGATTACACACGGGTTTCTTAATAGTAGAAGCACGCATTTAAAAAGTTAGAATTAACATGTGGAAATGTTAAGATTCGTTTGGGAAATCTGGCGAGGCCGAATGTTTAGATCAATAAAAATTAGAAAATCTTAAAACTCTCGTAAACAGTCACTGCAATCTCCAAGCAATCTGTACCCAGAAGAGATTCATAACATTTCTTCACGAACGAAAAGAGCACACAAGAGTGACTTAGCCTCCATTTCGCTTTCCCATGATGCCTAGGGAAAGCAGTCTACTCTCTAACAAGAGTTCATAGGTAGGTTTTAGTTTACTAAAGCAGGGAAAAACCTTCAGCCTGCTATCCCGTCAGTTATCTTATATTGTCAATTTTGTATTGTTTAACTTTTGATATCAAGTTTTAACAGGCCATCACCCAGTTACTCTTGTGAATGGCATGGACTATGAGACGGAAGGGTGTAAATGCACATTAACGATGAGGGACTGGAGGCGATCGACTCAGCGTCTGCCTTCCTTTAACTGCAGTTCATGACTCAGTATTTCTTAAGTGCAGTCAACGCCCTTCCAGTTGCAGAGTTGGTGGGGTGTATGACTTGAAACTAAATTCCACGATAATGGTGGTAGTGGTAATATTGATCAGCTTGTTTACATGCAAGAGCGTCAAAATTTAATACTCGAAATTCTTAGAAGATGATTAAATCAACTTGTGAGAAAAGTTATAATTTATGATTTATAAATAAAAATTACCAAAATTATGGAATCTTTTGAAACCATAACCAATCGTATTTGACAGGTTCTTCGTTATGTTCCTGTTCGACATAGTACATAGTCTCGTATTCTTTTAAATTCGGAGATAGATATAAATGGAGTTTGTTGCAATGATAACAACTTATAAATGATAGGTTCGGTTACCCCCACCCCTCTTCCCGTGAAATAAGTGCAGTTAGGATTTCCTGTTCTGGTGTGTAATAGCTGAACAACAAATTTAACACTGAAGGATTCAGAAACCTTTGAAGGTAACTGTTAACGTCTGCTATCAATTAAACATCAACGGGGCACTACTGCAAGCGTATACCATAAAATCCCATGTTACAGTATCATCAACATCGCTCATGATGAATCCTGTAGTACGTTAATCTCGCTACGCGTCGCGAAGTGAATGTATATACAGTCTTGTGCTTATCCATTCCCTGTTTTGTTAACTTAGAATTCGCCGTTGCGAGCAAGTCTTGGTTTGGTTTGGGCCGACGACAAAGATGACCGATTGCCGCCAAATACCAATGGAATAGTCTCCTACAAGATCATTGCAGGAAATGATGGCGGTACGTTTGCAAGTGGTTAATCACTTGATATTACCCTTAGAAATCCTTTAAAAAATACTTCGGTATAGCGTTTTAATTATATGAGAATGTCTTACCAAATACCTAAAGTGATAAGGATTACCCATTATACATATATTTGTTTTACTATATGCGAGACATATATCTAACTTCAAGAAACAGAATTACTCGTTATTTGCTTTGTAGTATCTGTTGTGAAAATGTATATTACAGGGACAGTCTTTGTCTCAAGGCCTCCAAGATAAAAACCATTCCTCAGTCTTCTAAAAAATGAGATTGCAGAGCCAATAACATAGGGGAAAAGCTCTTGAAATATCAGAATTTTATCACATTTCTATCGCAAGATTCCAACCGCAATGATAACCGCATATTCTTACGCTCTCTGTGTCTGCGCTTCACCCAATAGCGGTTTTGCGGTCATCTATGTCGATGTTGTTTAGATATGTTTACATTTGATCGTTGCACGCTATCTGCTTCTAGTTCATTTGGTTGCCCCTCATTCCTCCGTTGCCTCAATAAATTTAGCAGTTTACCAAAACTTTCTACAATTTCAGTTCTCCTTTGCAACACTCCCACATTATTTCAGTTTCATCCTCTATTAATGTCATCTTCATTAAGCAACCTGTGTTTAATAAGCCTCAGCCCCTACATGACTTATTCTACTTCCTATATGATCCTTGTATTCTCCCTGTGAACTCCTTTGTTTTTTCATTTCTTTTCTTGGATTAGCCGAATTCGTTTGCTTCCCGTTTCTTTTCATCTTAGACTTTCTTCCACTTAATATTTTATACACAGTATTTTATATTACTGCCCAATAGTGACAGTAGTGCATCTCAAAACCGGCAATTTTTTAACACCTTCACTTTTACCACTTTTAATTTTCACAGCATTGTCATGGCCATTTCACCTAAGTTTCTCTTTCGCAATCTTATATAAAGAAACTGTTTTCTATCACATACAACAGCAAAAGCGATCTTCTATTTGCCTACTGCAATAATAACAGCACTCTATCAATACAGATTCAAAGCATTTTGCCCCTTTTTGCTGAGCATCAGACCCTTTCAAGTATCTCTAATTGTTCTAGGGGCCTCTTCTTATGCTGATAGCCTGCCCTGTTAAAAGCCGGAGTCGTCGGTAATGAAACTTACGCACTATTAATTTCTCTCGATGCCTAGCAGTCCACACACCGCTCTGATCGGAACAAGTGTCTTAATCTAAGCCTTAAATTCCAAGAACGAATTCTTAGCTTTTGTATCGCGGATTGTTTGCGGAAACATCTTTACTGTTATTTCTAAGGGACCAGTCATTTAAGACATCGTTCAAAACTACCAATGTTCAGAACCATGCACCTCCATGCCATTAAGGTAAACAAAAGGTTCAGATATTTCAGAACAGTAGACCTATACTCCGACCACCCTCATCCCCGGCTTCGTGTCGACTTCTTAAACGTATGTTCTCTAACTCGAGCACCTATGATTTCTCATCGGCTGTTACATCTTCATAATAAGGGAGTTCCCAGGGTGGTGATATTAAGGGAGAATGTGGCATTGTGGTCTAAAAAGCCCAGCTCTGAGAAATTTGATAACTTCTCTTTACCAGAGACACGGGCCCCGCCCAATCCATGTGAGGGAAATTAGGGAGATGTAAACTTGAGAAGACCGTTGGATATATTGCACCTGTGTTTAGATGGCCTAGCCCAGCCTTGTCAAATCCATATCATGCTGAAAATCCTTGAAGAATACGATAAGGGTCAAGTGACAGTGGTCTACTCAGCCACTTTCACTCTAATTCACTAAACAGCTCGCTCAGCTGATCAAACAGTTAAACACTCCTACGTCGGTATCGACGGGAGAGTCCATCATCGGTAATAAGAGAGGAACGAGAATAGAAAAGCCACTCCAATAACAAAAGTAATGAATGGTTGATTTTAAGGGATCTATCGACGGAGAAAGTCGAAAGACTCTTTAAATTAGCTTGGAAACGATTAATTATTAATTGAAGACATCGATTTTGCCAAGCGTAAGTATAAACAAAGAGCCAATGCAGTCTTGACACCGGTTTGTATCTGGAAGTGGTAGAGAGAGAGAGCCCATAATTAGATTTGGTAATAAAATTTTAATATGTTGGTCGACTAGTTTTAACTGAGAAAGCATTCATATCAGCATCTTAAATTGTGGTAATTATATACATGTCACAAAAACGCTGTATTTCTTGAATGTAGGAGAAAATCCTCAGACAAGAGAAGTACAGCTTGTTGGATATGCTTTGTTCGATGTACTATGAGGTATATGATATGGAACATGGACGATGTAATGACCCGAGCGTCAACGACTTTGTTAACGGCAAATTTAATAACAGACAGACTGTCAGTTTACAAATATCAGCTTATTCCTGAACAAACTACACGGCTGGTTTGCAGCATTGTCGTGTTATGCTCTCCAGAAGGGAGAGTCTATAATTATTAGAAAAGTGGGTGCATTGTTAATTAAACATCCGAATGACTTTTTACACCGGATAACATGCACTTTGAATCAACGTGGATGTCGATCAGTGATATCCGTTTTCTAAATTTTGCCTGATCTCTACATGTAGTTAGAACCGAAGTAAGTGTAAACATTTTACAGAGTCTACTAGCGATAAATGCTTGCCAATGATTGGAAGTATGTATGCTTACAATTGCGATAACTGTCTCTAATAAAGCAGCAAATTCTACAGTCGTGATGTGTACCACAGCAGCATTATCATGGCGTAATATATTAGTATTCCCATGTGACTTTATACGTTATGCCTCAATCCGGAGTGTTTGCAAAGAAATCGTCTTCTTCTCTCCTTTTCGCAAATTTATAGATTTCAAAGTCCCACTAAATATCTGTTTACGGAGAACAACTAGACTGTTCTTTTCAGGATAAAAGAATATGATGATCACCTTCGGTAGAAACATAAGGCCCCAAATAACGTATAGGGACAGAACAATCGTCCAGCTGAGCAACTTCTCTTGCAAGTGAGGCTGTGCATGATAAAGAGTCAAAACAGAGGACCATACAATAACTAGTGTGAACATCGTCATTCCTAGCCATTTTGTTTCGTTCAAGTTCTCCGGAAGTTTCCTAGCTCGGAATGCCAAGAAGCTGCAAACGATGCCAATAAAGGCAACATAGCATAAAAGTACTAGATGAAGAACCTTCAACTCTTCATGACAACTTACTAGAAACACTGGGTATTCACCCGTCGGGGTTTTCTCGTATGTCAATGTCTCAGAACAATGGATCCCATACTGAAGAAACCAGAACACTATCAAGAAACCTGGAATAACGGTCAACATCCCTACACAAAAAAATTGTGATTTGACCGTTCGGAGAAGGCGCCGAGCAGCTTCCTGGCGGCGGTAAAATATGTAGACATAACGCGTTGTCCTCACTAATAAAATGGCAGTCGAAAGTACGAAGGAAATTGCAAAACAAACAGGCTGCAGAGCACATTTTAACTTTGACGGCCTTCCAATGTACAGTCCAGGTATTACAGACATCGAAAGTAGTGTAATTAGCATAAAGAACTGCAACTCCCTGTTGCTTACTTTGATAAGTGCAGTATTTCTTTTGATGACGAAAGTAACAATTGTGGCAATAACTACAAGCAGTGCCGCCAAGGAAGCTGCTATTAATAACTGGACAGTAAGGTCGTCCCAGTTTTCGAATCTTTCCGCCACTTTGACACATGCAGTTTGATTTACGTTCGGAAGATAACCTTTGCTGCACGTTTGGCAGTCGCCGTGTCCGTACGATGACTTAAAGCTGTACTTTTGGCATTTGACACACTTCCAACAGCATTTACTGGAGCCGGCAATACTTGAGTATCCAGGGAGACAAGGAAAGCTGCAAACGGACGCTGGTACCTTAGTTGTCCATGAGTTCCACATGATAGATTTGTTAGTGTGGATATACAGTTTTCGGCTGGATCCAACCCAGTGACCAACAACTTGAAAAGATTTGCCGTAGAGTGATCTTTGATCCGTCTTCAAGTTTGTGATAAGGTAATTACCTCCGGAAACAACAAAGAAAAGAATATGACACAGTACATTTGGAGATCTTTCTCAAGTAAAAGATTGAATTTGCACCTAGCAGGAGAACGGGGAAACGTTTAGATCTGGAAATGAGCGGATTTGATAGTACAGTAATTTGATGTTTCTAAAACAGGGGTGAAACCCCACTGCCCGACTGTCATACAACCATTTCTTTTCAAGATCTATCAGGATAGCGACAGAAGCATATTTTTTTTTATGTCACAGCTACAACAGAGAGAAGTAGTACAGAAGGTAGAAGGAAGCAATACCCAACAACTGAAAGCTTAAGTATATATTAGTACTCTTGAAACAAGAAGGCTTTGGTTGTCCAGTTTACGTGTATAATATGCATTTAGACAATGCAACGGAAATCTAAGTTGGCAATCATTTAGATACAATTACACTAAACATTCCCCAATCAGTCGAAGACAAAAAGAAGTTATCTGTACCTCGTTTCCATTTTCTTGCCTATGTATTTCATGAAAACGTTTAGTGAAATAGGTAGCATATTAAGATTTTTGTAGCAAGCACAATTTTGAAGGAAAGATTGCAAAGTATGATCGTAGTTACCTGCTTTCATATCTTTGGCAGCGAAGAAGCTGATTATGTGGCATAAAAACTAAGAGATATAGTTTAAGAGGTAGACTTCAGCATTTTTGTAAATTTAAGTAAACACTTCCCTTCACCTTATAACCGTAGGTGGCATGCAAAGGGTTTAAAGAGGAGCATGGGTCGTTAAAAACATGTAAGACCTAAATTGTGTATAGTAACTATATAATGGCCAAGAAGCGATACCTTTTCCCTTGTTTGATCTTAAGGATATACAAGAACAAAACTTGCTCACCGAATTATAAAATAATAGTGAACTCACAGGATTTGTGTACCCTAACTTTACCGGTGTCTTGTTATTTCTTACATGTCTTAGATAAGTGGGAATCGACTGAATGAAACAATAAAATCATGAGAAAAACGCGATACTTGCAAATATTAACAATTGTGGTACTCACCCGTGGGATCTCCTTCTTCGTTGTATGTTAATGGTATTCCGAGCGAACCAGTTAAAGTAATTTTCTTCAGTTTATCCAAGATTTGACTTGGTGAAATATTCCGACAATTTGGCGAAAGAATGTTGGTCTGATTAACCTTCGAGCATTTTAATTTATCGATAGCTTGGGCGATGGAGAAAAGTGCGTCGATGACATGAGCACATTTGTTATAAGACAATCGTGACATGATATCCGTGAAGATCATTTCTATAGGTGACTTAATACCGTTGTGATTTAAATTATAATGCAAAGGCGCACCGGTTCTGTTGGGACCGCATCGTAGCTCTTCGGTCCAGTATTCATTCATCCAGCTGTTTAGAAGCGGTGGCTTCCATGGTCGCAATGCTTTGACCTGAGCTTTCAATTTTTCGGTATTCCCTGACCATGGTATTATACCTAGCATCCCACCTATGATTTCGTCTGGAATTCGATGTACAAAGTCATTGTTTCCCCATGCCTCGGACGCAATCCATGTCTTCCCATTTACACCTTGTCTGGTGACCTCTTGCATAACAGCTTCCGCATGGTTCCACTCCGCAAAAAGTACAACAACGGTCGCCTTATCGTCATCTTTCAACCTAGATACTATTCTGCTAATATCACTTCGAGTTGCGTTAGAAGTCAAATCGCTGTCAAAAAGTTCTTCAACCGAAAAGCAAACCGAACTGCCTTTTAAAGCTGTCTTTAATGCTTCAATACCAAGGCGACCGTAATCATCCATGGTGGCCAAGGTTGAAACGTATGTCCAGTTGAAATAGGTAATGATGTCCGCAATTGCCTGTCCTTGGTACGTATCTGGTGGTATAGTACGTAAAAATGATCTAAAATGTTTCTTATCTGCCAATGAAGGACTTGTTGAAGAGTAACTGACTTGTGGTATGTTGTCTACGCTTAGAATATAGTTAACTGTTCGAGATATTCGTGAAGAAGCTCCTCCTATAACAGCGTACAGGAATCGATTGTCGGCGTACTCTTTTCTACAGCTGCAGTCCCCTGTTTGGTTGAACTCTAACTGGGCCTTTGGTGTCCTTCTCCGCAAAGAATGGAAATGAAGTGCTATGTCTGTTGCTTCTGCGACATTGTTAAGAGAATCGCAAATCATATATCCCAGTTTTATATTTGGAAGTATGTTTTTATCCTTGTTAACTTTCGATATGGCATACAGCATAGCTTCTACCCACGTCAGTGCTGGTTTGTTAAGACGAATGCAGGTCAAGATGCCATTTACGCGCTTCCATTGATAGTGGCATGGGTCTATCTTGCAGTTTTCTACCGCAACAGAAACGTGTACTGGAAAGAGACCACCAATTACAAAATCGGCATCGAGATCATAAACTGGACAGCTTGCAGTAAGTGGGGTTGCTTTAGTGGTAGACCTATAAAAGATCAGTATACCCATCAACGTGTTTATTAGAAGACTGCCTGTTTTCATTATCATAGATGAACAGGAGCACCGACAGAAATATTCCACAATGGTAAAATTCTCGTTTCGTAGAGTACCTCGGTATCACGGTCTCAAAATTTATCATCCAATAAACATTATGAGTCCGCAGATGAAAAATTGATTTGTAAGACCAAGCTGACGAGATTCCACTTGTCTTCACAGCGTCTCAACATCGCATTTACTTTAACCCAAATATTACGAAGCCTCCTTTGTTAATAGAAATGTAGGTAGATGTATGTAATCACATCCAATCTACTCCAAGAGTTCTTAATTTAATCCTTTTAATCGCCGAATCGTTACCCATCCCAAAGTTCGAATAATAGTACTTTACTATCAGGCTTCTCGGAAGTATGGACCTATTTTCAAAATAGAAACGTGTCATGCATTAATATCTGGATAGTAGAGTAAAATTAAAACAACTGCTTGGATTTAATCATTACTGTGTAATATTCTAAGCGATATACGAATAGCGCTTTTTTCATTTACAACTTACACTGTTTAAGGCTGTTAAAATCTCTCATTGAAGAATGTGAACTTACCTATGTTAACTCTTATATGACAGTTTATTAAACCCTCTTTTGAATGCCAGCATATCGTGATAATAGTAGTACTAACACAACGTTTGGTGTGAAAGCGTACATTAATATCTCATAATTTGTTGTACACTCCACTAAACTTCGCCTTGTACTATATTTGTACTTGTTAGAATCGTGATGTATCGTGCCTTTTAAAGTAGGTATTTATACGCTCTCCTACCAATATCGAAACAGGCACTGATTTCTGTTGATGTAAGATTGTCAGTCAAGCATGTAATTGTAGTTGAGAGCTAGAAATTAACAGAAGTGTGTAAAGACAGCTGACAGTCCCACTTCCTTCTGGTTTCAGCCCATTGTTGTTACCTTTTTGTGTGCAGGAGAGTTTCAGTGGCATTCAGGACTTGTAGAGCTTGCGTGGCTCTTTTCAGTGACAATATACAATTTACTTCCCCTTTAGCTCTAATGAGCTCCGACAAGTTGTTCTTAAGACACCATTTCTTTTGTTAAATGCCATTAAATAGATCTGCCTACACGGTAACAATCGGCGTACTGGTTTTTTGTACAGTATATATCCATAATGCTTAGTACGTATCACGTACAGAAGACACTTACTTCTGCATATATTTTTTTGGCCAGCGCCACCTCTTGAATTGTATGTCGCCCATTGTGAACACCACGCTCGTTTCCAGAGCCCTCTCAGTTATTGAAGGAACCGCATCAACCACGTAGCTGATTATTCATAAATGCAGGGGTGATAATGAAGCATTAGTTTTCCATTAGTGGTTGCGGGAGGGGGGGGGGGGGGCGGCGCTGAAAATAGATGTCCATGGGGTCTGAGTTCGGCTGAGGAGGGCAGAGTACGAATGGATCACTAAGGGGGTGTTGTCAACAAACCATATTTGGACACTGCTTAATGTTAGTCGAAGAGTTAATGTGAGATGGAAACTTTGTTGGATTAGATGAGTTAAGTGAAATATTATATGATGGCTTTGGAAGCGTACCGTGATACATCTAGTAGGAAACTTTCACTTATGCAATCCTTACTTCTGCGCTGAAAGCAGCTAAAAGGTTCTCTTATTATATGAAATTTTTTATGACGATTGAACACAAAATCAAGTGCCATCCTGATAAGAATACGAAAACTGGTTGCGTTGCAAATTAAAACTGACAGAAACAGTGAGGGAAACACAATGAAAGAAAAGACACAAATAATGGAATCGAACGGATGTGTTTGAATACAATCGCAGAGTGAAATATGGCAGCCATGAGTGTCAAACTGTGTTTCTTCATCGTGGTAAGATTTGAGTGTGATTCTTTGCTACAGTTTAATCTCCAGATGGGTTTGCTTTTGTGTTTATTTTAATGGTAAAACTTCACGATCCATTTTAGGTGTCTTTGAGATCGACAAGAAATTTGGCACCATAAGAACCAACGCAAGCTTGGATCGAGAGAAGAGAGCCTCATACAACTTAACAGTCTCCGCAATCGACGGTGGAAAGCCACCATTGATGTCATCAGTAGAAGTATATGTGAAGATTATTGACTTGAACGACAATGCGCCGAAATTCAACGAGAGCGAATATACAGTGGGGATAAAAGAGGATGCCCCTAATGGAACAACTGTCATCAAGGTATGGGGGGACTTTTATTGTTTATAGTACATTATGCGGTTTGCTCTAAAGTACTGATATGTCAAAATAATGATGATTTAACCCCCTGGAACGGGAAGGTCCTAATAAGCGGAGGGGGGACGGAGAAAAGATTTCTTTTTTCATCATCTGTTATTGATTGAAACGCCGCCCATTTTGACTTTCTTTGATAAATGTTAGTTT
The DNA here is from genome assembly GCA_010016065.2 of Carybdea cf. marsupialis auct. non (Linnaeus, 1758). Lineage (NCBI taxonomy): Eukaryota > Metazoa > Cnidaria > Cubozoa > Carybdeida > Carybdeidae > Carybdea > Carybdea cf. marsupialis auct. non (Linnaeus, 1758). Next base: position 18,986 of record JAAAKL020001884.1, read on the forward strand.
CAAAATTTGGATTTTGGAGCCTAGTCGAAAAAGGTTTTCTAATTTAATTTTGAACTTTATTTATTGAATAGACATGTGCTATCATATTAGATTTATATACAGTGATAAACATGTGGCCTTTCATAACTCCTGCATATGGTGAGCTTTTGAAAGTTAATAGTTATGTTTTCGATTTCTGGTCACCAAGAGTAAAGGTACTAGGACTTGATTATCAGAGGGACTCAACTGCATAAATCTGATCTGAGACTGCTTTTGGCATAGTGGAGATTGCAGGGTAATAAGTTGCTAAACAACAAAAACGAAGTTCAGAACTAATAAATGAATTAATAACACATGGGCTATTGCAAGCACGCACGTACTCAACTCAAACTCGCTCACTAACCCACTCACCAGCCTACTCTATCACTCATTCCTTCACTAACACACTTTCAGACATTAATTCATTCATTAATTCATTTAGTCATTAACCTTTTGATTCAATCACTTACTCACTCACGCACCAACTCACTTACTTACCCGCTGATTACCCTACTTATGCACACACTCATTCATTCATTCATTTAGTCATACCATACCATTTTCTCAATCACCCACCTATTTACTCATTCACTCAGTCACTCCCAAGCTCTTAAACTCGATTATTAACTCTATGATTCCTTCACTCAGTCACGTACACAAGTACACACGCACTCATTCATTCACTCCTTCACGTATTCAGTCAATCACTTACTCATGTTCTCATTCACACACTCCCAAACTCCTCAAATCACTCAATAACTCGCTAATTCCCTCACTCACACACGCACGTATTCACTTACGGATTCATTCACTTATTCATGCACTCGTTCATGCACTCTTTCACGAACTCTCCGACTCACTCATAAGTTGCTTAACTGAAACTAACCACTTACTAAGTACTTAATTCGTTGGCAAATGAATGAGGTACATGGCTAAACTTGTAGGTAGATGCGTAGTGCACGGAGATAACTGTTGAGTAATTAATTTGGTGTGAAAGTTGCTACGGTAGTTAATTACGTATTTAGGTATCTTTTTATCAATGAATCTACTCGTATTAGATTGCTTCCTTTGGCACATAAACGAACAGGCAATTAAAGGTATCAGTGTAGGACATGAAACTTAGGGAAGGGAAGAAGTACCGACAATTGTGCTTGTAGCTTCGTACAAAACCGTCGATAGTAAGACCGAAAAAATTTGAAAGAAAATACGAAGGAAAAAGGTTCTGCTGGCTTTCTATCCTATACTCATACTACGTATTAATTAGCAAATATAAGGAGCCTTTTAGTGTAAAGCTATTGGAAGAAAAAGATATCAACGCTATCAACGCGCGTCAGTCTGTTTTCTACGTGGCTTATTAAAGATTGTGCAATTTTAACGATTTAAGGTTTCTTGGTGTACTATCTAAGGGGTCTGTGTTGAGGTTTGAGAAACTTTCCACGGCGATAATAGGCAGAACGGCACGATATGATGTTAGGAATCCAGGCAAGCTCATAACAGAAAAATAAAAATCTAAGGGGTTAAACATTTGGAGAAAGGAAAGTCGGATTTCAATATAAGTTTTCCTATTTCCTAAGGTGTATGAACCTATGCCATATTCTATGACAGAAGAGCCGCAACTTAGTTGGAATCTATTGTCGAGAATTAATTTTGGAAATTTAGCGAGTGACACGGCGTTTGTTTATCGATTTTTGAAAGGGTTCGGTTATCTTGGTGTGATGGTAACATACGGAGATAATTTATTTATCACAGCAATGATTTCGTCTACGCGTTTGCTGTTCCGAGTCATACTTATTCATTTCGTTCGCGGAAAATGTGATATTGTACTGCCACCTTATAACTGAAGAATTATACATGAATGCAATGTGGTGGGTGAAGTTAAAATTTAAACTCAGGGAAAGACTGTAAAGTCTTCGATGTAGTATCAGTCGCCAAGGGTTGCATAACTTGCGTTGCATAACCACATCGAAGAAATGTTTACGTCTCATCGAAACTGGGAAGTCTCAAATTTGAGAATTCCTTGATGATTCATGGATAGCGGAGCTGTGCTAAGACACAGATGGACGAGACGTTTAAGTTTGTTTTAAGCAGTACCGTACTAGGCACATTCCAGCTTTACAGAGCTGTTTGCCAAGGTCAATATTTAAGCTAGGCAGCCATGTAAAAGCACATCGTGTCGTTATATTGAGATAAATACATCAGGCCTTATACATGTCTTCATTGGCAATAAAATCGTCTTTCGTTGCTTTGCAAATACTGAGGTTTTTAAATCATTGAAAACTAATAAAGGATAACTTACAGAAACAGGGCAGATTCGTAGCTATTGAAGTTTCAAACGAAGTTGAAACATAAAATAAGGAAGTTAGAAATACTTACGTATGACGGTGGTGATTACAATAAACATCCAGTGTGAGAAAAATGCAGGAACCCAGCGCCTTATCAAGCAATTACGTGGTACATTGGCGGCAACAAATGATTCTCAAATTGGCATAAATATTTCCTAGTTTCTGATGTTGTCCGTAGCCCGTGATGGAGTTCTCGTAGTATACTATGACCAATACGCGAATCTTTCAGTGTTTTTTTATCTGGAATTAATAGCTGCGTGACATTGCGAATGCGATGATTGTTGGTCACAGATATCTTTTCAAAGCTCACCACAGGCAGCTTTATATCTTTTTCAAACCATTGTCACCCATCGAAGTTTGCTGTGGCGGTCTCTGATGTAGAAAATCCCTTAGAATCACATACGACGGTTTTGGAATTTTGTCAAGAAGGTAACATGTATACTCGCCAAACAATGACTAGATTTCCGTCAAAATATCATGATGATGATATTTTTTAAAACTTGTCAATCTGTCTTCAGACAAGACGGAACGTAGAAACGCAAGAGTAGATGAAAGAAATTAATTATTGTAAAGCCAAAGAATACTTTAAGATACGTGTAAATCAATAGTCTTCAGAACACGAGGATTAGAGGAAGAGATCCAAAGGCAAATAACCACCAGTGTAGCCTCTGAATCGATAGTCGAACAGGTTGGTTTGAAGCAGAGATTGTAAACAGACAAACAGAACCCTCGAAGGTACCTCGCAGGTACCTCGAAGAGCTTAGCAGTGCACATCCTTAGCCATTCATACCTGGATTATCTGAAGAACCAGTTCATTAATAATATGATATAAATAGTTTTGAATTATCCGTAATATCTATCGTATACCGAAATCACCTTTTTGAATATGAATCCATTATAAATCAATCTTAAGGTGTTTATGTTAATGCAGTGGCCATTTGTATTTCTCGAGGCAAATTGTATCTTAAAAATTACCTCCCTGGTCACTTAAAAACCAGATTTTCGCTGCTGAAATTTGGGTTTAAACGGGCATCCGTCAAGCAGGCCACGTCTTATTATTCTCTTCGGCTGCTTTTGTCTCATTTAGGACTTAATCTGTCTAATAGTCTCTGTATAGTGGCGTATTTAAGGGGGCATTGGGCCGTGCCCCCCCCCCCCCTAGGCTGGAGGCAACGTTTTTCAAGTGCTACTTAGGTTTAAAAGGAATTTTTCTGCATTCAGTAACTTAGCATTGTCAGTTTATTTGTGTTTTAATTAGGTTTCAACTCTACTATGGGCATGCCTCTCATTGATATTTATATAACTAGTACAATGATGTCATCATCAAGAGTCATCAACATTTCCTATCTCCCTCAAAAACTTACTCCAACTCTCTCGAGAGTGTCTGCGCAATAGTTTTAAGATGTATTGAACTAAAGTATGTAACTGAACATGACTGTGTGCTATCCGCCAACCGTCTTTTTTTTTCTCGCTTGTTTACAAATCGGCCCCACCGCCAGCAACAGAGCACTAGCGCAGGTGCAAAGGCTTTGTAACGACTCTGGCGTTTACATCATTGCACGCAAGCATAACTTTCACGCTTGGCGAAGTGGTAGGAAAGAAAAGTTCCTCTATCTGGTGCTAAATGGTGGGGTAAATGTTGAGAGAGAGAGCGCGCTACTTGCTATAAATAGTTTTCGTCATTGTCCTCTTGTCGTTACGTGCTTCATGATTAAAAGAATGTATAATATATGACTTGATCAGAAAATGCGCAAAAGAATGCGCAAGCATTGTTGAGGTGTTATTTTTGACATGTGACAACATGGGCATTGTCTACTGAACTATATTTGATGTCGTTATTGATTGAAACGTAGGTGTCACTACGTGAATAGGAGGGAGAAGTAAGTATTGGGAGGCGGATTTGTTTTGCTATTTATCGAAATTTGCAAAGTTTGATTCACCATGAGGACAGTAACTATGATTCAAAAAACTTATGGTTAGATATTAGATGATAAACTGAAAAACAAAATAGGATCAATGAAATTTGACTGAATACATTTATGTTTCTGAAAGCGTGTTTAGAAGTGAAAAATTCCAGTAGCAAGAAATGTCATCAACGAATTAAGGTGTTCATATGAAGATCCTAGGTTCGAAACTGTTAGATGTGACAGAGTTATAGGGTCTGAATTAGCAGTCATATTGTCAATGTAGATTGCTGCGTTTCGTTAATTGTGGGATTAAAGTTGTCAGTTTTCGTCAACTTCTAATCCATTCCTGTCAAATTTGAAATGAAAAACACATTTAGTAGTTAAGTCTCCTTTTCTATAATTGCCAAGAGAGATAAATGGAAAGTAAAGCAAATATGAGTTTATGTATTTGCAGGAATACAAATCGTTTAGTTGGTCTTTGTGACTAACGTAGGGCTAACATTTGGCGACCGAGAAACAACTGACGATAGTAACACCGAGAAACTAGGTCATCAATGGACGTGGTATCTGCTTCTAAGCGGAGAGGTGTAGAAAACAAATAATACCAGACCTGGCAAGTGTCTTGCGTGATTTGCTCCATTTTCACCGAAATTTACTAAAAGTTTAACTTCTATTAGTCCAGGATTGTAGATGGAATTTTCTACTTCAGTCGTTTGTCCTTTCCCAAACTATAGCTGTTCATCATAGCTGCTGAGTTGTGAAACTTAAAATATTTTGTCATTGGAGAACTAAAGAAGTCAGCAAAGACATCAAAAATTTTAATCTCCGAAACTAGATGTTGGAGAGGAGGTTTATTTAATCTACTACGGAGATGTATGAAACTAAGAACCTCCCATTGGTAAAAAGTCAGACATAGTAAAACTCTTAAATGCAAAATATGTTTTACTCTCAGTGCTTGCTAGGAAAATGGTGACGATGGAAGGTGGGAGCAAATCGCGTTCTTTGAGGCAATCGTAGACATGATCGTATATGCCTCTCCAGCTTCTTGGGCAAGGAAATTATTTCAATTAATAGAGTAATTTTGTAACAGAATTCGCTGAGAGTTGGGCCCTGAAATTGTATTTACCTGGGTATGCATTGACTGATCACTGCGTAGTATTTTAAAATAGCCTCTAGCACAGCAGCAAGAGAGGGTATTATCATTGGAAGACGTTTATAGTGGATTAACGATTTCCTGGTACAAAGTCACCTGCAGCCACACATGGAGATAGCCTTCCGTGTAGAAAGAGCTGATTTAACATAGGTATCATAGGAGTCTATCTTCGTCTTACAAAACTTCGTTGTCCACTGCAACTGAGGATCACGAAACCGCATTGTAAGAGAGACGACCTTACGTTTCTCTGTTAACTTTTTCAAAAGACAGAGAAACCTGGTAGTTGATTACTGCTGAATACTTTGCTTTTTTTAATGTAAGAAGATCGAGTTATAGAATTGTATCTTGCGAAAGCAGATAGTGATTACATTCATTTTGTTCGAAATATAATCCCATATTTTCTTTAATTAGAGCAACACATCTTGACCTTTGTTTACAGACTAGTGCAAATGACATTGACGCTGGCTTAAATGGACTTGTAAAGTACAGTATTTCTGGTGGAAACACAGATAGCTTGTTTACAATCGACAATCATGGATTGATAACCACTGCAAAGAAGCTGGATAGAGAAACAAAACAACAGTTCATTCTTCGTGTTACTGCCTCTGATTGTAAGTCGACAATTATATATTCTCCAATCATTTGTAATCAGCTTGTGTCACAATTCATTTTACTCAATAGTGCATTCCATTTAGTTCTTAACTTTATCAAGCGATTATCTCATACTCGAGTTTGATGGTGAAAATATTTACGTTTGCTCTGAACCATAATGCTTTTGATCAGTGAAGAGGAAAGTGTACGGAAAACAGTAAAGCAGCATGGCTCGTTACATTTGCGCGAAAAACAATGCAGCATGGGCCTAGAAAAAAAATCGTCTTTGAATTCAGAATATCAAAATATGGGTCCCAGTCGTTCCATGCATTTATTAAAGAGATAACGTTTCCTTGGTAGTGTATAAACAAGGTGATACGTACCAAGATAAAAGCACCGCAAGATATACTCAGTCATAAATGATTAAGAAAACTAGTGACAAGACGTCGCCTGTGCCTCGTAGGTGTTAACCTATGGTGAAAATGCTGGGGCGGGGTAGGGAGAGGGGGTAGAAAGACTTGGCCGATTTCAGGACTCTACTTGGTATTGCTGAAATTGTTATTATATCTTGCTTAATAGGTGATATTGCAAAAGCTCAACTAGCATCACACGTTATCCTACAACAAAGTTAAATATGATGTAACGTCTGGTCATTGAAATAGTTACGGGGGCCCTAGCTATGCCTTTCTAAAATAGGTCGAAAGCTTTGCTAATGCGTTCTATCACTGATGAAATTTATGTTACAACTAATCTAATGTTATGTATTCTTGATGTTGATATCATAACATACATTGATGTACATTGTCAATAAAATGTTTTGTAAGTAATTCATCCATGGGATAAGTATAGAAGACACACAATAGGAAACAGAAAAGGAACATAGTAACTGAGGGCGAGCTAAGATAAGTGTGACATTAAGGAGCTTGAAAGGAGATACACTTGAGCTTTATAACACGATACACGCATTGCTTTGATTCCTGTATGTACGAATATGTCACGGGTAATACAATAGATATAAAAGTAGCCAATAACGCACAAAATTTGATATTCAAACTGTGGCTAATCGTTATCGTCTGGTATATGAACTCACCTTTAGTCTGTGTTCTTGAATCACGAAGCTAAGGCTGCTTGGATCTGTGCAGTGGTATGTAGCACTTAAGAGGCCTATTGCTTTGACAAGGTACATTCAGCATTATCAATGTCAAATTCAAATTATCAAATGAAATTTGATCGGTTGTCTGCTACAGATAAATGCGTCACATGTTTACTCGTCTTATTCCATGTGCTGGATCTTTATAACGTGAAACAGTGAATTTATTTACTCTTGTGTAAATCTAGAGCCTATTAAAAGTCACGTCATTTGAAAATGTGGAACCATCTATGAGCCTAGTTTTACTTCCACTCGAGTAGCGATATCCTTTATCACTTACGTTTTGAAAATTTTCTTACATTTCAATACCTGAACTTCATCCTTGTTAAGTATGTGGAAGTCTGCAAATGGCTTTTCACCTAGTTTTAAATGGCTCATTTAATGTTTCGATGTGAATAGGATTAATTGAAGAGTTTTCGGGAAAAGACACACGTGAGGTTCTGTATAGACCATTTAACTTATCAAGAAGACAAAGAAAACTATTCCACAAGTAATGATACCAGTCATTTAATCACGTGTAAGAAGTATTGTCTTTATAAACGAGGATTTTCTTTGTCGTAGTATTGAAACATTGAGCTGTTGGTAAGGATCTTTGTTAACTTTGTTGAAAAGTAGTAGATAGGTTGGATTGCTAATAATTTAGTGACGCAATGATTTGACGAGATCTAGATCCCGACACCTTATAAAAGGCAGTTGGTTTACTTGTTCGCAATATGCATTCCATGCACTTAAACAGTAATCTAAGGCATACACCCTTCTATGCTCCCGTGAGAACAGTTTCATTTCTTAATGCTTTTAATGATTATGATATTTCTATACCAAGTCGAATGGCTAACACTCGTGAATGTACCGACGGAGGGATAGATCTCCGTAGTGTGACAGTAGGTAGAAAATACACAGTGGCAAGACCGGTTGATAAGTACGATACTTGTACTTTTTGTGTGAAACGCTCCTCAACCAGATTTAACAGCTTTGAAGTTTGATTGGAAAGATTGGGCGAGATAATCAAGGCCTCGGCTGACGGTAGAGTGTACCGTATCGTACCGTACCGTACCGTACCGCACCGTACCGCACCGTACCGTATCGTATCGTACCGCACCGTACCGCACCGTACCGTTTCGTAGATTGTACAGTACCGATAGTACCGTAATATGGAAACTACATGCAAACTCAGTCCTATTGCCCTGTAGAAGGCTTACAAAGATTATCTAAAATTCATGATTTATCGCCCGCGGTTAATCAGAAAGTAGGAAGGTTTACATGGGACCTTATTTGAAATATCAAAGATGACATGAATGCTAAATCACATTTTTACAAATTTCCAACAGTATCTGAAGTGTTCTTTCCACTCATATCAAACTGCTATCCCATTATATGACTAAACCAGAAGTTACCACCCTGATGGCGGGGATAATTCCAAAAAAAGTATTTTCAGATAATTGTATCTTCATCAGTGCCGGCTCTTCGGGGTTTTTCCAGGTTAGGTGTCTATATTCTAACCTAAGATGTTTCATTGAGATTTATTGTTTATTTAAGGGTGGGGCTAAATCAATGATTTGTGGTAGCAGAAAATTTCGTGCGGCACTCTACACCCAGGCCAGGAATAGTTACTTTGCATTCTACAAGAGACTAGGGAAGATGACAAATTGGTTGACAAAGGTCAAAGCCAGGCTTTGCAGTGAAGATGGTGATATCAAATGTAATTAGGGTTGCAGCAATGCAAATGTATTTGCAATTATATTGTTCAAAAGGAGCTTCATAGTGTGAATACACAGGGACATACTGGGTATGTATTTGTTTGCTAAATAACGCAAATCATTCGTTTTTTTCGTACTAGCCGCCCCATCGAAACAATCCAGTACAGTTACAGTTGTGGTAAATATTCTGGATGTAAATGACAACCAGCCAGTATTTGAAGGGGCACCTTATGTGGCATCAGTGCTAGAAGAACAGAGTAAGGGACAAATGATATTCCAAGTAAGCCGACGTTTCCTTTTTAATGAGTGGAGTGTTCTGATTTATTTCACCAGCACGTCTGTTTCGCTAAGCTACAATTTCGGACTTTAAAGTACGCAAGGTTCCCTTACCTCCGTTCCAAGATAATGTTAAGTTTGAAAAAGAGCATATTGTAGGTTTACATATCAGACTTCCATGCTACTTAGTGGAGAAGTTTAGAAACAGACATCACCAGAAATGGACATCGCTTTTATGTGACAAGTGCCTTGCGCGATTTGTTCTATCTTCACCGAAATTTAGTGAAAACTTTATTTTTAACATTACTATTACGACGACGACTACTGCTGCTACTACTACTACTACTACTACTACTACTACTACTACTACTACTACTACTACTACTACTACTACTAC
>JAAAKL020001885.1:0-28515 GCA_010016065.2 Carybdea cf. marsupialis auct. non (Linnaeus, 1758)
GGGGGAGGGGGGGGGGGGGGGGGGGGAAGGGGGCTGGGATGACAGCAGGGCGTTGATGAAAATGTAGAGGATTTACTTATAGGCAATTGCTGTTCGATAAACATTAGTAAACTTGGTAACATTGATGAGATATACATATTTATTGTGCCTTCTCTCACCTGGGAACCGCCACGATGTAGAAACAATTATTGGAAAAACATTTTTTCTGCTGTGCCCGAGGCAAAGCATGATCCTTATGCTTCACTTTAATTTGAAAGGCTGTTTTTTAGAACGAGTTACGTCAACTTCACCTACTCTGTAGACGCGCCTTCAGATCGACGTTGGTTCTGTTTACATACCGTAGCTCCAAACATGATATTTCCGGTTAATCTTTTTGTTTTAAGCCAAACTTTGACTGTTGACTACGACTTTAGCAATGTGATTAAATTAGTTCTTCGTATCTGAGATAGCTCAGTTCTTGTATAGCTAAACAGTCATTGATAGCCAGAAAATGTCACTGGAAGCAACAGTCACGTTGAGATAGAATTGATTTTGAGGAGCTCGATTCAGGGCGCCGGAGCTGGTGCTGTAGGTGTGGTATTCACCGCACCACTTTTTGACTCTCAAGTTACGATTTTTGTCAGTAACAGATACCGCTATCGCCACAACAGTCACAGATGTTGAATCATGGTCACAAGATAAAGAATCCAAGGAAATCTCTTATGACTACGTTTCATTTGACATTTTAACCAAATGTTTTGCCCTGGTGTAGATTTAACCTGGGCATCTTTCTTCGACAGGAGGGAAATAAAGTAGGTGAGATAAAGTGGGAGTATAAATTTTGAGGTTATTTGCCATTGCTTGGTGTGCTGTAACTGTAGTGAGTACTAATCGTTGGGGAACTAGTTGTAACATCATCAGTGATGTGAATAGGGTTGCCAACTGTACGGTATTTCAGAAAAATTGAATACTTCACTGAAAAAGTACAGCGTTTTCGTTAACCGTCAGTCAACTCTGCGAGGCACGCCCTGGTATCCAAAGCCTGTTTGTATCAAAGGCTATAGAGAAAAGAATGGACTTCTCTCTTCACTCTGTCTGTTGTTTGGTCTGAACCCCACTAAAATTTTACGCAAATACTTAAATTTGAAAATGTTTCCACATTAAGCTTGTTCATGTGATAGTTAAGGTGTTTAAAACGCGAATGTTTGTCTTGAAATACTTTTAACGCACTCGAGCCTTTTAAGATTTTTTATTGGTGTGAACATGCCCCTCCCCTCTTCCCCGTACGGTATTTTGCAACCCTAGATGTGGACATCAAAAATGTGCACTGTTCTGCTAATGGTGCTACACATGTCAACTACAGAATATTCCTATTGGTTGACAGCGTTTTGCAAATCAGTTATATTATCTGGTTTGATTTATGTCTATGCGCGTGAAGAAGAGTCGTCTCCCGAGGTTGGTGGGTGTGCTTATGAATGTTATTGTTAAAGATTGAAGATAAAGTGTTAAGAATCAGATTTTAGAGTTGAGATTAAGTAGCGAAGTATTTCGTGGCTCGAGCCTTCTTTCAGCTCCCCTATCCTCTGACTACTAGATTTCTGTAGTCGACAGAGATAGAGAGCATTCCAAGTATTTGGTGGTAGCTGTTATCTTACGTAATAGGCAACTTTTCCTTGAAGAAATTTGAAGATACCCTAACAAGTATTCTTTTATGTATAAATTGTAGGAGCATGCAAATTGTTAAGCCTCTGCACATATTGGTTACTATTGTTCAAGTGGGGGACTTGCCATTTATTGACGCAAAGTAGGGCATGATCTGGGGGGTGGTCATGACCATCCACTTCTTTCGATTCGACATCTCAACTTTCACATCGGATTTGGGTAAATTAAGAATATGATATCTCAGAAAATTGGGGTAATTGTGGGGTGCTATCCCCTCTGTGGCACCTCTACTAACCAAATAGAATCACCACCATGTAATTATGATGAATGTGTTTGGTTGGTCGTACTCTCCTGCAGTGTTACAAATTATCTAAAGCTTAGCCTAGTGTAGCTACTTCCTGATACATAGAAGATTACAGAGGGGTTATTATGATGATTATTGGGCGAGAGAGGAAGAATGGGTGATAATCTCATTTGTAAACAATTATACACATTTCTGTGAGGAGGGAAGGGAATCGTGTCTTGCTTACGGAACAGTGGTTGCAAAGTCACACAAATCTCATCTATGTATTGGAATAAGTAGAATAAAGGGAATCCACTTCATATTGTCAGTAAGACAGGAATGTCTATTTCCTCCCTTTTGTTAAAGAATAAGTCAAGCGATATACAAATATCTTTAAGGCAACAGTAATGGTCAACCCTTCCTGAATGTAAGCCGTATGAACGTCATCATGCTTCGTTTCTTAAACTGTAACAAAGAGGAATTTCTTGTATTTCTTTTCTTTTGATTTTGACACAATTGTAACCCAATGAGTCATTGTACTTGTGTGAGGATATAGAAGTGAAAATGACTAAATATAAGGCACGACACTTCTTAACATTAAGCGATTTTTGTTGGTCACTTTCTTCTTAATAGCTCACCGAAATTTGTCTCAACAGAATACCATCTTCAACTAAATTTTAATGACAAATTCCATAGAGCTGTCATCTTATTGAAGTACTATTCGATGTATCTCACCCCTGCTTTAAGGTTTATTCTTCGATGAAGATAAGGAGAGAGAGAAAGTCAATGAGAAAGTCAATGTGAAGAAATCACATCCTTCGATCCGGTTTGGATAAAGAGCCACTTTCAAAGCCTTTGAAATACGATGAAATCCGATTTCAAGTCAATTTCGAAGTGCTATACCTTTACAATAGAGGATATGTAGGGTTATCATTCCTTTTGACACCCCATACAACCCCCTGAGGCATTCCAGTCAATCCTTTACTGTCTTTTTACCCTTTCCAATGCATTTTCTAATGACAAAATACTTTCAAAAGCACTATCATAATCGCTTTTAGTCTAGAGGATGAACTGACTTTCTCAATTAGAAACTCGTCCATTGTGTTCTCATAGAGTAACAATGTTCCTAATGGTAACAGCTCTGATTAGATGCGTTTGTGTATAGGAGACGAGAGCAACAGCTCTTGCAGTGAGCAAAGTTGTGATGTGGTGCTCCTACAGTTTTCAGTCCAGGCGACTGACTTGGCGAAAGTACTGTTTGCAGGACATGAATTAAAATACGGTTAGTTACTATCTTTTACCTATTTATCAATTTGTAAATTCGTGTTGTGTATGACCTTGTATTTGCATATACTTTTTTGTGTGCGTTCTCTTAGAGAAACTCGGTGATTTAGCACTGCAATCACCTGAGTTTAGGGTTCAAACAAGAAACAATACTTGCTACTACAGATCTGAAGGTTTATTCAAATGTTGGTTTGCAAAATAAAAGGAAGATAATAGGTGCAGTGAAGCTGAAAAACTTCTAATGTCCTGATTCCACAAGTTACCTAAGAGGGTCTTTGTTCGTATTTGCTCTGGCTCCATTATTAAGGTTCTCAGAGCTATTTCGACCTTTTCGAACACAACAAAGCTAAGCTAGGTATTATCTTTGTCCCAGAATCTATTGTGCTGCAGAAGTATTTGACGAGGGAGCTGTTGGGAACTCGGAGCTCTTCCTTTCAAGTCTCATTCAAAATAGATGTCGACGAAACAAACCACTTTGTTCGGATTTTCTTACGCGCATTTTATCTGAATTTAGGCGATAATATTGAAGAACCAAAGGATACGGATATCATGTGGTTTTACCGTCGTTTATTTATGTTATATAGCGCATTTTTCAGTTTAATCACACTAGTACACCAATTGTATGATCTCTCCATGCATAATCCCTAGTGATTTTATTTGTCTCAATCTTTCTTTCCCTTTCCTTCAAATAATCAATTAATGAGTTCAAGCTTTTGAAACTAGTGAGTCTTTCAACTGTACTTGCAGTCTAGGGACCAAGAACGCCGTTATTCAGCAGCCATGTTGATGCTCAAGGTCTGTCCAGTTAAAATTTAACAGAATTATTGTATTTTTGTTAATTAAGAACAGCCACCATAACTTGGAAACACAATCTGTTGGCTATTGGCATTGTTTTGTTTGCTGCGGTTCGTGCCGAACAAATCCCAACAATGCTTGTCGGGGACACTTACAGCCAAACGGAATATAACACAGCTCACTTATACCAGAAATCAAGTCGTGATCACAGTCGAGCAAGCTCAAGTGATCGAAATCAAAGTCGTGGAGACGACTCCACGTCATTGCTCGACAGAAAGGATAGCAAAGATTCAGACTGGAAAAGATCTCGGCGTGGCAGCGCTCAGCGTGTTTTGGGCCGACTTTTGGCCGGTATTATGGGAGAGACCAGAACGACTGAAAATCAGCCCCCACGCTCTCCTGTTCGCCCTTCTGAAAGCCACGAAAACAAGAGGATAGTATTTAATGTTTGTGGCAAAAGATATGAAACTTATGAGCGCACCTTATCAAAGTTTCCAGACTGTTTACTCTCGCTGCCTCAAAGGGAATTATTCTATGATCCAGCCAAAGAGGAGTACTTTTTTGATCGTAACAGGAAGGCGTTTGGTGCTATCTTGACTTACTGCCAAACAGGAGTACTTGCAAAACCAACAAATCTGGATGACAGGATATTTGCAGCTGAATTGAGATACTTTGGTTTCGACGATGAATCCGATGCACATTCTCCACCGCAACCAGCAACTGGCGATTCAGAACGGCTGTTGCCTACGAACCAAGTTATGCGTAGTATATGGGAATTGTTTGAATACCCTGATACAAGTGTATGGGCAAGAATTATTGCTCTCTTCTCTGTCACTGTCATTCTGCTTTCGATCGTCATGTTTTGCTTGGAGACCCTTCCAGAATTCAAGGAACCTGTTTACGTTGAAAAGAAAAATGCCAATGGTACAATATTATACCGAACTATAAAAGGAGAACGAACGAAGCTCAAATATCTTCCCGTGTTTTTTGCAATGGAATGTGCTTGTATTGCTTGGTTTACTCTCGAATATACCCTACGACTTTTTAGTGCACCGCGGAAACTACATTTTCTTTATCAACCTCTGAACATAATCGACTTGGTTGCTATTTTGCCTTTCTACATAACAATAATTTTGAATACGACAGGATCTAATGTTTCCAGCTTATCGATCCTTCGAGTACTGCGGCTTGTGCGAGTATTCAGGATTTTCAAGTTGTCAAGGTACAGCAAAGGATTGAAAATTCTTGGCTATACGTTCAAGGTGAGTAACGTTCTCGAGAAGATAGTAGCAACAGCCGTGTTAGTAAATTCGTCAATAATATTTATCAGCTAAAGAAATCTTGGTGAGAGTCTTTGTTCACCCGCCTTACGCTTTAAATTTTACATGGGTTTATGTTGGCTATAATTTGATATTAATCCTTGCTAGGGTTTCTAGGAATAAGCTTACTTCTTCTGCAGTTGTAAAGCCCAATAGAAATTCAACGATTGCATCAATAGACTGCCCAGATTTTAGCAGGTCCGTAGTTATCAGCTGGCCCTCTTTACAGAGATGTTTACTGCTCTAATAACGTACTGAGCCGATAGACAAGTACTTTATGCTTGCTCTCATGCAGCTGTCATCAACTCCTGTTTGATGCCATCACCATACTGCAAATTTCATTGAATGACCTTTGTCATATCTTTGCTGTATGCTACGTTTTCCATTAGATAGTGTGAACCGAAGATTATTTAGCTTGGGCTAATCTTAGAGTGTTGTCACGCAGTTCAAATTGATTTATGAGCTTGTGAGTTGAATTTGTCAAAGAGCAAAGTCGCTCAACTCTCCAAAGTTCAAGTCACGAAGGGGGTTTTAGTCACCAAATAATGGTAATGACTGAGAAGTAATATGGGGTTGCAACCCCTGCTGCTCTCCCCCTCCTAACACATGCAGGGTCTTCATAGATGTGTGTTTTTCTTAGACATGCTTAGCATGTTCAAGCCTGATTACCACTTGGGTTTATAAGCGCTATCAAAAGCGAAAGTAGCAGACGATTCTTCATTTGTCATGGATGTTAAGATAAGTTTATTAGACAGAATGACAGAATTTAGTGTTCCCTGGCTATAGCTCCTTTGTTTGACTACATAACCAGGCCAATGGTGTCACAGATCCTAATTAACTTAATGCTGATGTCCCACACACAGCCTAGCTTTCGTTCGGAATGCGAGAATACGTCTTCCCTTTGTTGTGCAGTTTAAACCCACTCTATTGATCACTTAGTTTCTCTTATAACCAGTTTATTTACTCGAGTAGATGTTCAATAACATAGTGACCAGATTGGCTACAAGTGGATTGGAAATTGCTATGAGCAAGTTAATAAGAATATGGTTTTTAATATGATGACATAAACTGGACAGAGTTGTTTGTTGACAGGCTAGTAAAATTGTGTCAAAGCTAGTCAACTGACGTTGATATTTAGCGCCTAAGGATCAGATTTTTTTATCAGACCTATAGACCTTTTATGTTATTGTGCTCCTCACCAAAATGGCGTACTGACAAATCATTCAAATATCTTTGAATATTATAAATTGATGTAATATAATTTTAATAATATACTTTTTTTACATCTCGCATTCATCTAGAAAATTTGGTAAGTACACATGACAATTTATAGTATTACGTCGACCCTGTTTCTTTTTCTTATTGGTTTGAAAGGTGATTGACTTTGGATAACTGAAATATTCGAAATTAAAATTCCTTGAAGTAATGATTTTGATATAAATTTTATAAAAAAAATATCAAAACTTTTAAATCAAATATCGAGATTTATAAACTACCTGTAAATCTGAAGTCTTTGTCCGTCGCTCAATGCTTGGGAACACAGGGGTGAAATCAGCCCATTTTTCTTTCATAAATGTGCCCCTACCCTTTGCAAATGCCTGCGATGTAGTCATCAAAGGTAATCTTCATTTAATTGGACGGCCGTTACATCTGCAGCTGGAACTACTGAGCTCACGGCTGAATCCTGTTCAATATTAAGATAATCGTTATTGTCACAGTTCTTGAGAATTACAATATTAAAGCAGTAGTGACGCATAAGCAATGGTCTTCTGCATGGAACTCATATTTAGGAAGTATGATATTGACATCTGTGGTCAGTTGAAGTCGCAGTTATGGCGTACAAAGATGGTAGCGTGTTTATTTTTTCTTTACATTTTCATCGATTTTATGAAGTACTGAAAATGGTACACCAAAGGGGTTAAAATAACTCAACCTCGTTTTATTTAAAACCTACTAAACGCTCTTTTCGACGTCTTGTAGAGTATTCAAACTTTATCTTTAATATTTGATTAGGTCTTAGGACTTTTTTAGCCTGAAGAGTAACAACTGTTAAGAAATGACCCTTACCTTGCTATGAAGGAGGATTAACTGCTTGATACTAGGAGACGTTCTTAGTAATAAATTAAAAGGGACACCGCTCGCAAAATTTAAGTAGATGCAAAGTCTGAATATACTCTGATCAGCGATTGCAGACACTTTATCAATACTTAATTTATAGATATTTATAGATGATGTATTTGAAAGCAATATTGGAAACGTTGCGACACCATTGGCCAGCGTGCAATGCTTGGGCCCTTGGAGTTTTAGTATTAACTCTGGCTAATTCAAGCGTTGCTTACATTTCTGTCGAGGTAACTTTGATAATAGTTTGAACACCTCGTTATGCTACAGCCTGCTAAATATCTAATGAAATGCTAGCTCTCTAAGGTAAAGTAATAGAATCTCAGTCAATCACAGAATCGTAAAGTTACAGCCTCCTTTTGTCTTTAAGCCTCGCCTTGAGAAACGTTACGAGGGAAATGCAACCCTTGAAACCATTGTCTATGAATCGTGTAAACTAGGATTTATGGCAGGTCCGATATTTCTTCACTATATTTATACAATTCGAAAGGCTCGATGGCGCATTTTGTTAGAAATTTCTTCACTAGGCTTCCTCAGCGGTAGTTTCGCTGGAGGTATTCAAGGATTCTGCTATGTCATCCCTTCCTTCATCATCATAATGGTATTCAATATTAAGAAGTAAATTTAACGTTGTAAATAACTGATCTACTGACTAGTTCCCACTGACGAAATATTCAAATGTATATAAAATTATGTAGATATATACACATACTTACATACCTATATATACTTATACTTACACACACATACACACAAACGTATAGTATAACTATTGAAATTTTGCTTTCTGTGTATGAGGACAGCCTAATAAATAAGACGACCACCCTGTATGTTGTACGTATGCAATATGATTGTATTAGCCTAACTGCAGTCATTAGAGGATGCTTTCATCTCCTTCGTTCACTTCATCATCGTCGGCGTCATCCCATCCTTCCTCCAAGCTTTCCTCTTTTCCCTTCTCAGCGTCGTTCCTCTCCTACTTCCCTCTCTCGTCTCTCTTCCTCCCCTCTCTCTTCTCTCTTCCTCCCCTTTCTCTTCTCTTCTCCCTCTTCGTCGTTGTCGTTGTTCTTCTCCCTTTCGTTCTCTCATCCTCTTTGCCTGCGCTGCCACTTGCATCAGTACTCCGTCATCGGCAACCAACTTGAATTTGAAGCTTTCTTGTGGTAGAAAACACATATAGTAGCAGCTGAGCGCAGGGGAATCGTTCGAAACAGTGTCATAGTAATATTTTAATGTTTGGTTACCATTGCTATTTCAGTTGTGATTACTCTGTTTGGTGGCTTCATTGTGTTTGCGAGTGTGATGACCCATGATAGTAACGAATCCTCAAACTTCAATGGCTACAGGTTTTAATAATAGCTGTTAAGAAGATCTGGTATTCTTTTTACTAGTAATACTGTGGAGAAAATGGGATTAACGGGATCTTTTTTGGAAATAAAATGACTACGCAGGGTTTGCGTAGTAAACTAAATGATCAAGAGATACTTTTTAATTTAGCCGCAATTGTTTTTTTTGTCGACGCTGAAGAAGCGCTGTACACTTGAATTAGTACAATCAATTGCCTGGGGTTGGCAGCTCCGTAAAACTTGCATCTTCGTCACATTGGTAAACTACAGTTATTTGCAATAAATAGCCTCTCATTACCTATGGACATGCCTGTTATGGGTCAAGTCATTGTTTTGGCTATAGATAACACCATAGACACTTTGATTGGACTTGAAGACGCTACCCTGATTTTAAGTGTTTCCGAGAGATTTTAAGGAATGACAGCCAGTTATCTTACTACCTGTACCCTATTGTGAGACACTGCATTTCAGTACCCATGACATCAATTCTCATGCACTGGCAACTTGTGCCCATGACATCAGTTCTCATGCACTGGCAACTTGTACCCATGACATCAGTTCTCATGAACTGGAAACTTGTACCCATGACGTCAGTTCTCATGCACTGGCAACTTGTACCCATGTCATCAGTTCTCATGAACTGGCAACTTGTACCCATGACGTCAGTTCTCATGCACTAGCAACTTGTACCCATGTCATCAGTTCTCATGCACTGGTAACTTGTACCCTTCTCAACAGGTTCAGGAAATAGCTTTAAACATTAAAAAATATTAAGCAACCTTGAGTCCTTAAACCCAGCTTAGGTTTCTTATAGACCAAATGTGTATTGATCGGTTCTTTTAAATGTATATGCATTAAATATCACTGGTTGTTTTCATAAACACGAGAGTAGAAGATAGGGACTATGCTCTCTTTAGCAAATTTTATTTTAATGGGAAATCCTGTGGGTGGAGTAGGAATTATGGAGACGTTTAAGGTGTATTAGAAGTAAATTGCGTTTGGTTTTTTGTTATGGAAAGGGGCCACAGTGTACCTTATTGTATAAGCTTTCTCTTGCAAAGAGACAACTTGGTACAGGACCCTTTCTCGCTCCCTTCCTACGATGAAAGCGCAGGGAGTGGGGAGAGTTATTCTAAGCCCCCTTCCCTCCCTAATATATCTCGATGTGACCAAAAGGAATGCTATTGCCATGTTGTGTGACGGAAGGATGTTCGAATGACAACTGGAGAGTCCAATGTCCGTATCTCAGCCATCTTTATTTTCTCTTTTGTTTCACGTTTCATTGTGGATGCCCAACGAACTGATGTTAGAGCTTTCAAACTGATACTTTTGGGATTTAAAGCCACTTACTCCCCCCGCCTTATCCGGTTGTTTTAGTTTGGCTTCCTCTGGGAGCTGCACATTGGTTTCTTTAGAATCTACATAAGGGAAGTAACGCTGTAATTACCATCATCAGATATGGCAGAAGCGCACTTTAACCAATCCTTAGTCTTTATCTAGTGTTATGCAATCAAAACGTCCTTATAGTTTTTCTACCCAAGGTTCCTCTTGTTTGTCTTTAGATCTACACCTAGAGGAAAGAAATGAAGTCCTTGACTTCTATGCCCACAATAAACTTCACTTTAATATGTTTGTAGTTTGCACCATGTATTCCCACAAAATTTTGCTACAATGAGCTCGTACTAATTTTGATATTACTACTATTGGGTGCCTTGGTACAGATGCCTTAGATAAAAGGACGATGAACGACTATGAAATATTAGTTACCCCCTTTGAATAGCACGATGCCAAGGCCCCAAGAGATTATCCTGTTTGCTCCTTTTGTTGTCTTGGGAGGCTAACTAAGTCAACGTTTTGGTGCAAAAGTTATCAGATTTCTGCCCACAGAATATCGCAAACATATGACGTGTGATGTTGTTTGCTATCTTGTGAGATGTAGATACTTTATTCTCCAAAAGGTATTCATCTATATTCAATTATAATTGAAAGTATTGATGTTTCGTGTTTTCTTTACTCACGGTCTCCTATGTGAAGTAAATAAGATGATACCTCTTTCTCCTTGTTTACTATTTCCACGAGGATGACTTTGTTTCAGAGCTTCATAAGATCCTGAGAATTTCAATGTGCCTTTGCCATATTGATTCGTTTTGCAAACATCGTGATATTAGTATGATTATGAAGTGACCAGGTGACAGAGCGTTGCACAGAACGCATACATAGCAACTTAGTATCCAAATACTTTCCAGTAAGAACTTCGATAGGAAGTAGTTGCCCACCAATAGCTCACACGGTAATAGAATTTGATGATGTACAAAGCTTTGTACGGTACATTTTTGGAATCGAAATTGGTGGATGGTTTAGAATTTATCTTTGATGTTACTGTCAGTATAAGAACTCAAGTTTGTTATGCAAAATTAAGACGTCACATAAATGTACCGGTACTACATAGACAGCATATGATGTTGAATGCTCCGTTATCGTACGTCATATGTCGTCTATTTAAAGAATGTGGCTAAAGAAATAAAAAAGATTGCTTCGATAGAACTTTCGAATTTTGTAAGTATTAGGATACAGTGATTAAATCTTTTATTATTTACTTGTTTTTAGTCTTATACAAGGGAGGTGGGGGTGTTATAGCTCTATGGCCGTTAGTCCTATTAGAATGTGTGTATTCATAAGTGGAAGGTCAAGCCATGCTGTCATATACAACACTGAATGCTTTGGAAAAGGACTGAAACTGTCGATCTGTCTTCATTTTATTTCGTCACAAATACTAGCAATGTAGGGTTGCAATACTGTGGAGAAGTATCGCCAAACCTTACTTGTTTTAAGGGCATCGACACCTTCCCTGCAGTTGAGTTGATAGATGACAGACAAGAAATGTTACGAAGGAAGGCATTTTTGCCATAGTAAAGACAAATTAGACATGAAATATCATCATTATCATGATCACCACCATCATTGCCAATTATCATCATGATCATCAACATCACCACCATCATGATCATCATTGTCATCATCATCATTGTCATCATGATCATGATCATGATCATCATCATCATGATCATCATTCTCATCATCATTAGTAGCAGCAGCATCATCGTCATCATGATCATCATGATCATCACTATCATTACCTTTAGCTCCACCATGATCATCGTGATCAACATGATTATTGGCAGCAAAATAAAAGTGTTTGTTATCATGATCATCATAAGCACTATCATCATCATTGTCATCGTCATCATGATTATTGTCATCATCGGTAATAGCATCGTCATTGGTACTTAAAATGCGGTATCAAATATTCCGTCGAAAGTGTATTGACTTCAGAAAGCATAGTTCTGATTTTCGAGGTTCAAATGAAGCAGTTTAAGGGTGTTAAAAATGTATACTTGATATGTAATACACTATAAACTAACTGAATTCAAACCAATCATAATATGTTATTTGAGACTGCAGAACTGTCTGCTCATCATAGTGAATTTAGTGTGGATATATATTGATTTATTGTTTAAAATTGTGATTCTGCTGTGAAAAATCCGATAAGATTTGTTTTTTAAATACAGAATTTTAAAGAGAATCTTGTTTATTCATAAAAGTATATGTGCTCAGATGACCTGAAGTTTAAGAATGAATAATGCTGATATACGTTAGCCTCAACTCGCATGCGAAGTATCAAAATCCTGTCGTATGAATTGTGTCACTGAAAGTATCCTCTCTCTAAACCTATCGATAGTTGGTTTTGTCTATCGGTATTAAACAGGGTATTGTATTTTCTTAGTCTGGAGCACCCTTACACATCATGATTTGTAGTTTTGATTTCCAAATCTATCCAAATTGATACCGATAGCATGATGTTAAATCGTTTAGAATTCTTTAAACATTGAGGCGTACCAAAATTCATGGTATTCCTATAAAAAGGTATGTAGTTTACGACACTACTCAACATATTCTACTTCTATGCAAATAAAAGGTGTTCTAGGAGAAAATGTTTGATCTTAGTAAGTATTCGCTTATGAATTTTGTATACCTTAAAAATTGTTAATTCATGGTGTTTAGCTGAGAAAGTCAGTCCTGAAGGAAGTATGTGAATATCTGAAACCGAAAGAAGGTGTGACATTTTGGAGCAAGAAGGCGTAAATGTTACAGATTGTAAGACTAGAAAAATGCAAAATAGATGCCAAATTGATGAATTTGTAGCTTAAGTTAAGAGTTCATAAAGCTAGCACAATGTTTTATAATAGAAAGGTTATAGGTGAAAAGACCTAACATTGTACAACTGATGCGAAGATCTCGTCTTTTCGCGAGCTTAAAACACAATAAAACATCATTTCGCCCGTAGATAAGAACATGAACTGTACTGTTCATTGTCCACTTTGGTATGCAAGCGTAAAAAAGTAAACCTGACGTAACAGAATACTTTGTAACTCGGTTCATTATGCTACAGAAGTCCGTCGCTAGTCCGCTTTTTTTGTGTACACTAAAGTTGAGCGTGGTGTTGTTTTAGAAAGATGTTAAGTATCGTTTGTTGTTGCCCAGAGATCAAACTCCGCAGAGTTTTGTGTGGAGAAGCCTATTGTTTTATGCAGGGTTTTATGTAATGAAGTTGGCCTCTGTTCGAAAGTGAGTTCATATTAGTTGCTGCTTCCTTCTTCGTTACAAGGAGAGAGACCAATACCATAAGCAAATGTGAAACTAACATGACAGTAGTGGTACGCAAAGTATTGTAGGCCGTAGGTAAAATTCTGACATCACGTTCCGTATTGTAGAGCTGAAGTTGTACAAGATCTTGTGTTGTATCCAACGTGGACAAGAGTAGTAATGCTACGGATTGGGTTTTTAGGGAGCTCTGAGGAAGTCTAAGGAAGTCTGTCTTTTGTCGTAAGACGTTTACAGAGACAAATCTGTGTTTTTTCTTTGGACGAATAAATTTTTAATGAGTACCTCATTAATCGCTCTCCACAGTCAAATATTGCTTACTCTCTGCAAGTTTTAGCGCGGAGGTTTTGCAACATCATTTTGAGCAGGGTCAAGTACAGCAACTGCAGTCATTCAATTTGTTCAAAGAAGAAGAAATGAGTAGATTAATGCTGGTTTTTGGATGCAAGTGTTATTTTTGTTTTTGAGGTTGTATTGAAGTGCAAATAAGTCAGCACATTTCTAATAGATAGATCATAAACAGATGCTGCCTTAAATAAGGGGATAATTGACTACTTAATCTCTAGCTTATTATCTAATCTGCAGCTTAATTTTTTTGCTTGGCTTTAAGTGAGGTCAAATGGTTCCAAGTTTTGGGAGGAAACATTTCCTGGAGTATCGAAAGGGTAGTTGATGGCTCAGTGTAAGAGAATTTTAATAGCTCTTTCAAGTGTGGTGTATACAGAGTTTTTCTCTGAATTATTAGATTGAGCTCCATGTGTGCAAGAAGCGTTCGTGTGACTTGGTTTGCCTTGCCGGTTGTAGGTTGAATTTAACAAGGTACACATAACGTTCTTATCGTAGTTCTGATGTCAATCTGTACCTTGAGTCTGCGCAGGTGGTTTATGGAAACTACGCAAGTTTGATTATGGATGTTCAAGTTCTTATGCGTCAACAAAAGCTCTAATAGCTATTATAATTTTTTGCTAAATAACCTGGGCAAGAATCAGTTTGGAAAAACGGAAAGTATGCTCCATCACAGAAGCATCGCTTTAACCAGCTCGTTTCTCATGTGAGCGTTTGCCCCTTCGTCCAGTCGTTCTGTCCGCTCAAACTATTATGCACTTTGATGCCCGGGAAAGAATCTACCGACAAGGTATCAGTACCCGTACTACTTTTAGCGTAACTGTAATCAGGTTGAGGTAGTCTATAATGAGCATCTTTTCAAGGGGGGAGGGGGGTGAACATATTTTACTTGCAGCTTAAGCGGAAACATAGCGATGACCTGCGATTATAGCAATCTCGTACCTTTTGACCGTAGTAATTATATCTGTGCTAATTTATATAAGATTCTCATTCTCATTACGAGGTCAAAGATGCTCAGAGGTCGCTTCCATTCTACTCGTCCGCATCGTAACAAGAATCGAGAGACAACGCCGAACGTTTCCTTCTCGGACACGCATGTAAAGAGAAGTTGATGTCTAAATTAGAAACAGCTGCCCCATTTTCCCATGAAACTAAATAAGAACGCGTAAAATATCATTATATTAAATATTTATTGTTCTTTCTTCGCAAAGGATATGTTCATCACGCAATCCCACTAAGGGGAACCGTAGACTCGTGTTAGAGCAAAGAGAACGGTAAAATCACATCATTTTTCACGTCAGCAATTGTTTATTTGGGAATACCTCTGAAAACCTTCGGCTCGGAAGCGGAAGTAAATAATAAAATAGCCCAGGGCAGTTTTTGGCATTTTAAAGATATGTGTCATCTTTTCAGAAACGGCCTTGGATCATTTTATGATTTCCAGTACCGTTGCCATTTTTTTTTCATTCATCATAGGACAACTTTTATTCAAAAATCTAACTGTTATTGATGCCAAAAGCATTTCAATTAGTTTTGGCTGTATACAACTAGACGCTAGATCTTGCTCCTAAATTGAAGACCCAACTTCTTCAGTTGGCGTTTATGGTTTGTATTTGCCTTAAAATAGGCTGATTTAGTTCGAATAAAAGCCAACTGTTATTGCCTTGGCCACATTGGAATCGAAGAATTTCTCACAGTTTTGCGAGCTGCATCTTCAATGCATGGCCTATGTCGTCATCATATTTGTTTTAACTCTCGCTTTTCATGGTGGTATGTGTTAGACAGTTCTACAATCGATTTCCAAACTTACCAGGACACATTTGGCCTCCCTGCAAAAGCTAACTACTGCCTCAAGTATTCCGTATCTACTAACCCATCGGAGTCTCTATTCGACACATATCTTCCATAGCTATCCAGATCTAATCTGCTTCAGAGGTCGTCAGATTTAAGTCTGTTTTTATTACATGAAGTGAAATAATGAGGCTGTATAACCCTGATAATACCGCCGCTGGAAGTTGGTAGTAGAGGCTTCTCCAAAACAGGGATACCAGATGTTTTGAACAGTAACAAACTTTGTCTCATCTAAATGTTGTTTAGTGCAAGTAAAGATAAAGCTATCAGATTTTCATTAAGGCCATTGTGAGTGATTAATATCCCACTGAATTATTATTTTAATTCTGTTGTCGATCAATTCATGTCGGCGTAGTTTCCATCAGATAAGTTATTAATTAGAACAAAGACTGGTAATGTAGTGATATTCGTGAAGCGTAACTAAATGCATATTCTGATGAAAACCACTGCAGCAGTTGAAATGTTTAAGCTGAGACAGGTAGGCTGATCGCCATGATAGTATCGCAGTGTCTAGTATACCTTTTATGAAGTTATCAATTTCAATCAAGGTGTACAATTACACGTTTTCAATCAATGCAAAAAAGTATGACGTACGAGACAAACTAATATCCATCGTAAGAAAATATTGAAATAAATAGATACGGTGTGCTTAAATTCCTAATGGAGCCATCTGCTTACTTACTGAATCCCATTTACGGCACCCTGCCTTCGGATCAGCTGAGGATGATGTCACCAAACAAGGCTCGCCACTGTTGTCTACCCATTACTACCGCCCTGCAATCTTCCAGCCAAGAATCGCCTATTCGGCCATAAAACTGAGGAGCCTTCACCAGCATCCTCACTAATCTCTGGAGACCTCTCCAAAGTCTTCCTCGCACCTCCCCTGGGACGTTTCCAATCATCGTGTAGTCAATTGAGTAGAGCTTGCCTGAGGGGTAGGTAGTTCATTCTGCACTCGTAACCAAATCATGTCAACCTTCTGACATCAAGTATCTAGCTTCTCATCCTGATTTTTATTTTGCACCAAAAACACAGTGGGTCTGAAGTAGGTCACATAACGTGTTGGCTCTCCCGTTGCTTTTTGGTATGGTACCATCTGGCAGTTGAAGCAATACATCATGTCTTACTAATAGCTGGTTTAGTGTCTTGGTCTCTTCATTTATTCTTCAGTGCAGGTTTGACCCATAATTGTTTACAAGTTTGATACGTTCCAGGTAGCTCTTGATAATATTGTCGACTGGCGTAGGTAATTGGGAGAATGGGTAAAAAGACAATAATGTGCGTTGTATAATGTATCTTTGAGGATTCCTATTACCTTTCGAAGCGGAAGGCGTTCGTTTCATGTTATATTGAGTAGGTATTGTTATTGTATTAGAAGCCAATCACAGCCCAAATGATGGTGGTCATGATTTTGTATGCCTTGAACCAAGGATCCCCCACACCGAAAACGGTGTGCATGCTATTATTTTCCCCCCAATATACTGTGCACCTCCACCCAGCCCAGCGAATGTAAGCTTGCTATTGCCCCAGATCTAGAAAACACTTTAGTTCATACTTTTCACTAAGGCCGACGTCCACGATAAGGAGTAAGGCCGTTATAGTAATGGTAATATGGCGGTTTACAAATGTAATCATAGGGATTTTACTAAATTACAACCAGAATACATGGCCTACTGCCAACAAGTAAAGAAATGAAATTTTAAAAAGGTAAGTTTTAAGATGTGCTTTGAAACTTCCAGAGAACTACTATGTTTAATATCAACAGGAAGAGCTTTCCATAGTTTTGTACCCACGACTGAGAAGGGTCTATCTCCGTACGTCCTCAGTCTGGATCTCGGTGCATGTAATAAATGCTCGCTGGAGGATCGTAGAGTACGAGTAGTGCGATAGGGATGCATTAAACGTGAATACATAGTTTATAATGATGTAACTTCTTTATGTATAACTACGTTCTACTACTCCTTCCATCGTGTAATTAGCCATTGAATAGGCATCGATTGCTTGATTTGATATCTTCGATTGCATCGCTCGCTTTAAGGTGCTGGGGTTGGTTGTTTGAGATGACATGAAGATCAAGGCGATGATCCTGTATTAATAATTCCACCACACCAACTCCCCAAATTGTGAGCAAAAAATAGGGAGGTTGTGTTATGTTTATTCAGGTATTATACATTTCATGGGCTTTCTGCATTATCAATACGTTGTTTTTCCATTCTATCTTCTGTGCACATCGTGGGAAAATATCTACAGAGTGATAATATTTTAAAGTATACAATGGAGGAATTTTTGTGGTTGCAATTAGCAAAATAGGCACATCAGTTTTCTGACCTCCCCTTGCGGTCCATTGTTTCAGTGTGTGAGCGTGTTAGCAGAAATATTTCATCATAGTGTGACTTAGTTTGCTGTTGTTGAGTTCCTCTGTTTAAGGATTTTTAAAATTGTTGTTATATAGAGTGATTTAAGTTAAGTTTTGAAGCAATTGCAATCCTGATGAAACTTCGGGAACCTTGTAGGTTTTGCGAGGATGAAGGTTGAAGGGAGCTGATAGTAAATTTCTAATCTTATTCAGATCACGCTGATAAAATTTTAGGTGCCGACCACTTAAAAATTTAGAAAAGAGGTGAAGTAGATTGATAGAAAGCAAGTGAGACTTTTTAATAATTTCTTTTGTGTGAAATATGATTTGACCTTATTGAAAATTTGAGTGTTGATGTTGGGTAGTTATTACCTTAAAATCTCGTGATGGGATTGGTGCTGCGTCTTATTATAAGGCGCTGGAAGAATATTGGAGGGGGGAGGCAGCAAAAAAGGCCGAGTTTATGGAAGGGAGGCTGGCCTCCTGCCCCTCGATATTTAGGTTTTGGATGCTTTGTTGTAGGAGCGAACGAAAAGTCTAATTAAGAAATTCTTGAAATTTGTCAAATTATAACTTCTAATATAAAAGTGTTTGTATAAATACATGTAGTTCTTATCACGTGGTCTTTTTTCCCTGTTGAGGATTAAAAGCGTTCCCTGTTTCATCCTGCCGCCCTGGAAACTGTATTTATCAAAACAAACAAGGCATTCGTTTGTCAGCAAAATAATTTGTTTATATCTTCACGCACTTTAGCATTTTACAAAGAAGAGAAAAATGGAGAAAATATCAACTCATAAATGATATAGCTCCTTAAAAATGATGTGATAAAGTATGGTGCAACTGGTATGTTTGTACTTAGTAATGGGGAACTCATCGTTTAGTTATCGAGTTCTGATTTTATCCACCCATGATATAGCAGAGTGCTTACTAGCATAAGAAATTGCTCTCCTGTGGACAGCTTTCTATTACAACATATATTGATTGCTGGAAGGTTAAAGCAACCCTCATTATCTGTTCTTAAATATGATCCCATATATCTTATACCTTGTTTTTAATCTTCTTGTGGCAAAGCCGGCTGTAGCATGGCTCTAATGATTTTAGTGACATTGATGCAATTACCAAAAAGGTTTCCTAGACCATCTTTCCCTGGACCATTGATAAAATCTTCGTGCCTCTAATAACGAAATGTGTCTTTGGAGTATATGATAGAAGTGAAAGATTTCTGCCTTTCGTGTATCATTAAATATGTAGATAGATGGACATAGATGGACAGACATTAATACAATACATTATCAACATGTACTGTAGTGATTTCCATTCCAAGATAACTATCAGGAGACAGAAGCCAGGGTTCATATTGAAGAAGATCTTTATGGAGGCACTGAGCCATCTTTCATATACAAATGACTGCCAATGTTAGCATTCAATTACCGATGGCAAATACAGGTGACCTGGGGAAGCGTGGATTTTTAATAAATAGATTTATCAATTCTAGTGTATCGGATCCTTGATATAGATTGTATATTGAATCTATGCACTGCAATGAAATGCAAGCAGTGTTCTGTGACTGTGAGACGAAAAATTGTTAGGAGTGCGAAGGACTTTTCCTCTTAAGGGCACCGCAAGGGGGCCAAGGTATTATAGCTATCTGCTAGTTTACAAGGACGCAAGAGGCACATTCAGCGAATACGGCCATCCATAATTGTGATCTTTTTCAATAATTTGTTCCAATAAGGAACGCAACGAATGTATTACAAGGAGCTCTTTATTCATTTGGTAATTAAATTCATATATCCTTAGGATGAAGGGACCATGATTATGCAATGGACAAAGGTGGATTTAATTAAATCACATATTCAATGTTGATATTTACTGCTTGATTGTTGAACAAGACTTTATTTATTTGCACGTTGATGCTCTCATCTTTCGATAAGAGCTAATTTACACTTTCATACTTTCGTCATTTTGTAAGCAGAACACTAACAGCAGACTAAAATAGAAAGTGGTAAAAACATCGGTCTTTTTATTAGTGTATGCTGTCAATTTAATCTAGAGAGGAAGAGGTCACTAGTATTGAAGCAGTAGATTAGCCGCGGTAACAGAATCAACATTGTGGAGTTAATCGATCTTCTGGAATTTGTTATCGTATTCAGAAGAGAATTTTCGACTTACAAAAATAGTTGCGCAATCAATTCGGTAAATTAAAAACGCTTGTTTTGCCTAGATTAAACATTAGTTGGTTAGTAAAAAGCTGCCGACAGTGGCAACCTTTCGGGCAAGTTACATTTGAAAGAGCGCATTACTAGATTTAGGCGTAAAACCTCTTGGCATGATGGTGAGTTAAGACTGTGTTAAATTAGAGATTATTTCAAATGTTTACAGCTTGGTCTTAATATTACCAGATAATCATGCATGGTGAGGGCTTGGCACGGACTTAACAACCAGAAATATGCTGATGCTTATTTAAAATTCAGAAACATCGGAGGATTTTCACACAAAGTGTTGTGGACTATTCCACAATTCAAATAGCATTGTGAGCATTGCGTATGGACTCAAGAGTTATTGAAGTTGATTGCCATGGTGTTTAATGTCTATTTTTACGACAGTTTCGTCAAGATTGTACTTTCATGGAAGAGTGGTACGGCGATGAACCTCTCTATTTTGTCAGCATCAGGGGATGTGTAGAGACACCGGAAACGGGGAGTCGGGGAAGGAAAGGAGTACATTCCCCAAATGATTGACAATAGAGGTGTCTGTTTTTTGCAAATAACCATTGCATCTTTACAGGCCCCTTGATATCCACACCCGTTACTTTTGTCTCCCAGTATTAATCCCACAGACATTTGTTTCCTGCTAGTTGTAGCCCTGTCGTCCTGGTTGACAGTATAGCCAACTCACGGTCTTGTCTTCGGTCTGCCTTGTGATCTTGACAGTTGACTGTCACTAGACTCACTTAGTAACCCTGTTTTCCTACTAGTTATCCTCAGTATAACACAAGGCAAGGCTAGTTTCTGTAATCTCGTTGGCAGGTCTTGTAATACCTTTAACCCCAACTCGAATTTCATTTTAGTCTTAGAACAATAAGTTAAATCACACATGAAGTGATGATGGTTCGAACTGATCACGTTGAATTTTCCAGATTTTATCAACAGAGACAGTCGACAGAAATTCTTAGAAAGCTTGTACTCTTTTAATAAGGCGTTTTTCTTTGGTTTAGCTACACTATGAAATGGGATGTAGTGTTTCGGTGGCTTTTTATCTGCTTCTCACTGTATCGATCTTGCGTCTATCTTTTTAATGTGTCGTCTTTGTTGCCAAATTACGTTGCTTGAAGGTCTCGTATATAACAGGTGTACAGACAACGTTATAATGCGAGGGTTGAACTTACGTACTTAAGTACTGTATCAACCCGGTCGCGCAAGTCTGCAATCTATTTTTACTCATTATGTTGCCTATTTTGAAGCAAAATTTGCAATCCCAGAGGATCTGCAGTAAGAGCATTACGGTTCATTTATCTTACTTAATGAATTTACCCCCACAAGGTATCAATCGGAGGAACTTTGCGGCACCTCTTTTCATTCAAAGCCGCTCGTCAACAGTGGAAGTGCAGATTCACAGGTCGTAAGTCCCCTTTAAGCGAAGCTCCTCCAAATGTTCGCATCAAGGATTAAGACGTTGCTGGCGGGCGGTGCCCGTGTAAGTTTGCACGGGAAAAGAAGCCGACCTCAAACAAAATGTATGTGAAAATGAATTCAAAAGGACTTACAGCTGCACGTTAACTGAATCAATGCATGTGTTTGTGCCAAGAGAGGGAAGCCGTCTACCATCCATTTGTTACTTCCATCGATACTTTAGATACCGCCTGTTAACTGAATCAATGCATGTGTTTGCGTCAAGGAAGCGACGCCATCAACTATCCATTTGTTACTTCCATCGATACTTTAGATACCGCCTATTAACTGAATCAATGCATGTGTTTGCGTCAAGGAAGCGACGCCATCAACCATCCATTTGTTACTTCCATCAATACTTTAGATACCGCCTGTTAACTGAATGCATGTGTGTAGTTGCGTGAAGGAAGCGACGCCGTCTACCATTTATTTGTTACTTCCATCGATACTTTAGATACCGCCTGTTAACTGAATGCATGTGTGTAGTTGCGTCAAGGAAGCGAAGCCGTCTACCATCCATTTGTTACTTCCATCGATACTTTAGATACCGCCTGTTAACTGAATCAATGCGTGTGTTTGTGCCAAGGAAGCGAAGCCGTTTACCATCCATTTGTTACTTCCATCGATACTTTAGATACCGCCTGTTAACTGAATCCATGTGTGTAGTTGCGTCAAGAAAGCGAAGCTGCCTACCATGCGTTTGTTACTTCTATGGATGCTTTAGGTACGGCCTGTTAACGGAATCCATACGCGTGTTTGCGTCAAGGAAGCGAAACCGTCTACTATCCATTTGAAAAAATGTGTGTGCCCACACCATACAGAAGCTGCAGTCATCTCTTTATCAGTATAATCAAATTTGAAGTCGCTTAAGAATAGATTTTACGTTCACAGAATACCAACGAATTTAGGAGGCGCTTGCAAATTTAGTCCATAAATAGAAATTTTAAAAGAAAATCTTCAAAGAAAATTGGAAGCCATTTTTTGATAGGGCAGACACCACTTCGAATTATCGACTTGTTTTCATACTTATGTTGTGTTTTCAATGTTTAGCTGAGAGATGTATTTCTGCCAGGATCAATTAAAACTGCCTTGAATTTGCATCTTGCGTGTGTTGGGGGATGGGCGCGGTCATCGACGTTTTTGGTAGCATTGATGGTAACAGGAAAATAAAAGCACATTTTGGAACATGAAAAATTGGTTTCTAATCAGAAGAAATCACAGTTCGAAAGGTGTGGCCACAACACTACTTATGGCTATCAATCACTCAATTTTCCTTACATGCTTAAGCAAAAGTTTTTTCTCCCTACAGTGATTGGTTCAGCCATTATTTTTTCACGTTCCTGAACACTGTTAAACGCCTCTGGCATTTACGTCTTCGTGTGTAGGAAGTTTACTGGTGTTCGGCTGACGTTCAGTTCCAGTCTAACTCGTATGAATATTGTGATTTCCCCCAATGGAAGCATGTTCTATCGCTTTTTTGCGAATCTTAGAGACACAATTGCACATGTGTAGTGTAGAGTTTACTCATTTAAAAGTCAAAAGCTTTCACAGCGACTTCCAGTTTAAATATCAAATAGATCTAAAACGATGCTTGGTTGTTTTCATCACCGACGATTATGTAGATAGAGTAAAGTGTAAAAAAGCGCCTGTATATGAGTCATGTGGCATGTTTTCCTGCTGTATGAGCCATGTGGCATGTTGTCCTGCTGTATCCGGGTCATCTGGCTTGCTGTATTGTTGTATAGTTGTATCTGAGTGTTGTGGCAACTTGTATTGTATCTGAGTCATGTGGCACATTGTATTTTGTACTATGAAGTTTCCATTTTCCCCAGCAACAGACTTGTTCCAATCTTGCATGGTTTTGTAATGGACAAACGTTAGTTCTGCTTTGAAAGAGAGGCAAATATTGAAGGAAAGAGACATTTGAGATTCATGTTTAAGAACAACCACCATTAAGTTGTGATATAATTCCGATTGCAATAGCACCATGTGTAAAAGTGTCTTCTTAAATGCTATAACAAATTGGTTGCTGTTCTAACGGGAATTGATAAAGTATTGTTTTGCACTTCAAACAGGAAAAGCCCTTACACGAGATAAAGTTATTCAATCCTGAAATTTACTACTCTTATAGGTCCTATAAGTCACATCTGCCCCACGTACCAACTTTATCTTGCCCGCCAAATGCTTTTACTTCCAGCAAGTATCAACATTCATATTACAAATTATTCAGAGCTACAGAAACATGTTTATGGATTACCTCTCTGATGATAACTGAAGAAGTAAAATACATAATAAGGTTCTGTTCGTTGAGGTAGAAATGAATCTTGTTTTATTAGTGAGAAAACTGAAATAGCCCATAAGTTGTCATTACCGGCACTAATTCATTCGTCTGCAGAGCTATTAATGTAAACGTTTCCAAGCAACTCGTATGACGAGTCAAGCAGAAGGGAAGAAACTGTTACTGCTTTGTCAAGGTCTTACCCAGTCCGCATGAAACTACACTATATTGCACAACATTGAATCCGATTTCTACTGTACTAGCAGTGTTCAATACCTACTGGTTCCTATGATAGACCGAATCCTACTGCGTAATAGTTGCCATTGCAGAACTATCATTAATACATGCACTACTCCATGGGCTTTCTACTTTGGGGTCGCGACGTTACATTCTTATAATATTTGCCAAAATGACACAAAGATAATTTTCAGTTATTAGGTTCCACCAATTTAAAGTAATTAAACGTTAATAAACTGTCGAAGCCGCGTGGTATGCATGCCACATATGTTAGATGGAACGGAGAGATTTAAACAAAACCCTGCGATAGACCCGTTGTGTATTTGTGCGGAATTGCCGTGTCTATTTCAAATGGCGGCATGAAAGTGTTGAAAAGCCAGGGTCTACGATTTTGATACAGTAGACTTCTCTTTCTTCCGTGCTTCTGTATAATTCTAACTTTTTGGAGGGCTTCATTTATTTGTAGCTTTATGATAACAACATTAGTTTATGATGTTTTAATGGCGATTGGTTTTTTCCCGTCCGTCTTAAAGCTCTCTAAATCTAATTGACGGTATAATTTATAATTTTCCTCGTCAAGCATATATATCTATTTCACCTAAGCCTCACTTATGCGTATCCTGTGGGATTTTTATAGCTCTTATGCGAATTTCATTAGGCGCGTTTTCTGAGGTACCCGCTTCCTGTGTTTTTCATGTTTCTTATGAATTGCCTGAAATTTAGGCCTTGTGTCCCTTACAAGTTCTTGAAGTGGCTTCGGTTTTCATGAAGCGAACGACATGAAACAAGCAATATCATGTGAATTTATTGATTGCTACAGAGACACTTTTCTATAATAGTCACGTTTTAATTGTGTATGTGTACATTGTCAATAAATCATAAGTAGCATTCCACGAGGTAGACCATCCCCATTTTTAAGGCTTCAATATAAAAGACAATCTTATCATGTCAAAAAATAAATTGTAAAGCACTTTATTTAGCGTTGTACTTTGATTTACAACAAGATTAGACGAACAGGTGCGTTAATTTCTGGAATCGGTGCTCCTCAAGGGCTTATTCTCATTTCTGATGTACCTATGATTTTATTACGAAATGACAGACAGCACATATATCTTATAATAGTAAGGGTTTTGTTAAGTTTATGTAAAGTGTATATTGTTTATAGTAATCGGTAGAAATATCTCGCTCTGCTGGTTTTCAGAAATCGGAAATGATAGATGTAGGTTAACCGACCCCTCTAGCAATGGAAAGGAAGGGTCAACTATCATTCACAATTTATATATTGGCGTTACGTTCGGAGACTGACTTGCTGGTATATTCCTATTGCTTCTGTACAGGCATTTTTACAAACGTAATGAATATGCTGCCTAAAATCAGTCAAAAATTCGATTAGTCTGCAGCAACATGTTTGACAAAGAGTGAGATCAAATGCTATGCGTACGAACAGATGCCATGCATAAAATGGACACCATTCCTATCAAATGCTTCCATGTGAACTGGCATTCAATCATCAAGACAAGGTTTCTAGATAAATAGTGAATCTCATTTTGTTCTTATTTCATAGAAGTTTGTTGCAAGGCTACCTAAGTACTTCTCAAATCGTAATTGGTCTTGTTTCACATGCATTCTGGCTATTGGTGGGTTCCATTAGCCATACGTTTTATTGTCTGTGATGACTAGTGTAAGAATTTCTAGCAACAAATGCAAGCCAGAATTCATAGATGGTTATAATAAAGGAGCACAGTTCTCTTATGATATGAAGTTTCAAAATTGGTAAATTGTTATTGTTCAGAAGGTGCGATATTAGAGCTTTAAATATGTCAAGTACATCTTTACCTTTCTATTGGTTTTGTTGATCTACGAACAGCCTCTACTCTTGCTTGTGGACTAATAAACGCTAACGCTTTTCGGTAATCTGACTGCATATGAAAGTCCAACTCTACCAAAAATTGATTTGCATGATGTTAAGTTCCATGAAAGCTTTTAAAACATTACTTTTTATTCAAAAAGTTCATAGACTTTTGGTTGTGAGCTGTTATAACGCCACCCTGATAGGCTGATTAAGGTAATAGACTTCGTGTTATAGTGGCAGCGAACTGCCCATGTTTTCAAATGATTACGGCTTTGGACCTATGGACATTGCCATGTCAAAGTTTATAGTAAACATCAAGTCTTAAGTATGAAGTAGGCACAGTGCTGTTTTGAACACCGTCATGTAGTTAACGCCATATTTGTAAAGATCGCAAAATATAAACTCTCAAGTTGTGACGAGTAGTAAAGGACCAGTTAGTTTTGTCTAGATCAACACTTCTATTCAAAGTATATGGTAATGGGAGACCCAAGATTTTCTGTCACCATGCGATATGACGATAAAAATGAGACTTCATTGGCAAGTGGATCTTGATCATTACTGTTTTGAATACCGCTTTGTAGTTAACGCCATACTTGTAAAGGTTGCGAAATATAAACTCTCAAGTTGTGACGAGTAGTAAAGGACCAGTTAGCTTTGTCTAGATCAACACTTCTATTCAAAGTATATGGTAATGGGAGACCCAAGATTTTCTGTCAACATGCGATATGACGATAAAAATGAGACTTAATGGCCATATTGATCTAGATGCATCGCTCTTTTGCATTTCGGCTGTTGTCTAGTGCTGTGTTCTTCGTATTGTGATAGTTTTACGTAGGTTTTGGAACAAGGAAAAGACAGGTTACAGAACAAACAATAAAGGGGCTTTTTGATACACAAACAACTATTCAGAGATATAACCTTTGACCATACGTAAGGGTAGCCAAGTTGGCAAGTTATTCATACTAATAGAGAGTTTTTGAAATAAAAATTTTTTATGATAGAAAGTAGGATCGTTAGCATTTAAAGTTTTATTAACAAGTTATACATTTTTAGACTTTTGTCTTTACCCTTCCAAGAACAGCTGCTTCCCAGTTTTGTTAATAGTCTCCCATTTAAGTCAGGTGCAAGCACGATTGTTGATTTATTACTGTTCCCAAATCTCCAACTTATGACACGCAGTTTAAAGGCTGACACATACTGCTGAATCACTTTTATTGCTATTCAGTTACCATGGCGAGCAATAACATCAAGGCTTCGGTAATATCTCCTTACTATTTTTCTCTTATTTGCGCCCTGTGGATAGATTATCTTTATTGTCATCCAAGGGAGTTTCGGAACTTTAGAGAATAGTCTTGAGGCCTTTAAACTTATTTTCATTTTCTTTTAAACTGAGCTACATACCTAGTGTAACAGCTACCTCGGTTCACCGTTCGGTTTAGGGAAGGATGACTTTACCACCACTAAGCTGGCGTGTTAGATACTTAGGCATCAATTCTTAATGCTGACTGAAAACTATTAAGACTGATCTAACACGTTGATCTAAAACGTGAGTCTAACACGTTGATCTAACACGTTGATCTAACACGTTGATCTAACACGTTGATCCGTGTTTTCTGTTTATGATTAGCAAAATAACAGGGGAGGAACTGGAAGCAAGACTCCCATATAACAGATGTTTCGTCTTTGCACAGGTATCCAGTTGCTACCAGTGGCGGCTCGTGCTAAAGGGAAGAGGGGCATTGACCCACCAAAACTTTTGGATTTTAAAGCTTTTTAAATGCTTGTACTGTAAGAATTTCATCGGTTTCCAAAGTAAAGCTTCTTCGTCATTTTGTCACTTTGTGGTTTAAGGTCATTGAGTTTTAAACAAGTAATGTTTGGCTCGGTCTATCGTCAAGTTGCCTAACATTTCAAACTGTTGGTCTTGGCATGTAGTGTTGCCAGTCTAACCAGTTTGTAGTCCCAAAGCGAGGATAAGTCTTATTTTGGGCAATATGGGGCCAAATTTATTTCGCCCCTTTTTGCGTG
Source organism: Carybdea cf. marsupialis auct. non (Linnaeus, 1758) (assembly GCA_010016065.2). Taxonomy (NCBI): domain Eukaryota; kingdom Metazoa; phylum Cnidaria; class Cubozoa; order Carybdeida; family Carybdeidae; genus Carybdea; species Carybdea cf. marsupialis auct. non (Linnaeus, 1758). The sequence goes on from JAAAKL020001885.1 coordinate 28,070, forward strand.
ATATTACGCATGCTTACCCTTTGATTTAATCATAATGGTCGAGTTGCCGACCGCTGTTTTCAATGGTACTATGGGGCAGAATCTCATTCGCCTATTTTAACAGCATCAACATCGATCTCATCTGAAGCTAAATATTACAATACGCTAACGACGAATGCTGTGAAATCCTTACTTGCTCCTCCATTTTTGAAAATACGTACCAGGGAAAGGTGGATGCGAAACACTTTGGACGTGACAAGCCAGATAATTCATGTTCGGATGTGAGTTCAAAGCTGCTATTCACAAAGCGTTGGTACTCGAAACACGAATTGATGACAGATTGCCCTGAGACAAAGAGGGCCTACTGTTTCCATGCTTGTTGTTCGGAGAGCAAGTTAGGGATAGAGCATGGGCTCATGTAATCCTAAATGACTGGAAGCATTTATCTGAAAGAGTTCAGCAGCATA
>JAAAKL020001886.1:0-12830 GCA_010016065.2 Carybdea cf. marsupialis auct. non (Linnaeus, 1758)
TCGAATACAAATTATGAAAATCAAAACTAGGGTGGTGCGAAAAATGTCATGGGATGATATCTTCAAAAATTGGGGTTAATTCGCCTTTTTATTGTGATAGAGCAATTCATCTTTGATTTTGTTGTCCAGTCAGAAATCTAGCTGGGGATTATGTAAAATTGTGTATATGGGTGACTATACTTTAAAACGTACTCGAACGTATTAAGTATCGAGGAGGGAAATGAATACTACTGTTCAAGTGAGGCGTAATGTTTGTCCGAAGGGTGGATGTAATTCAAGTCCACGTTTCTCGCTCGTCACTCGTTCAAGTACGTTGAAGCTTTTAGTAAGAGGTTGTACATCTTTTTATGTTATATTTCCTCAATAGGAAAACCATGTGGTAAAGCAGATTACAAAAACTGGACAGTCACTGACGAGAGAAATGATACAGAACACTGTCTTCTTGGCCGCAAGCAGATCTTTGAAAAACGAGATCCAAGTGCGCGATGCTTTAATGGTTATGATTATGACCGACCGCTGTCGTCATTCAACTGCCCATGTACAAGAGAAGACTTTGAATGGTATGTCTAGGGCGATGTTTAACTTAATAAGATGTGGTCATGTTCGGTAAATGTATTTCAACACGTAACTGCAGTTCTAACAGCAAAGTAAGAAATGATTTTTTTGAAACTGTAATCCGAGTGTCTGTTCTGGACAGCCAAGACTGAGTTGTTGTGTTTCCCTTTAATAATTTACGTTGCACCCAGTTCTTTAAGAGAGAATAGTATGATGATATTCTGTTGTTAAAACCTTTTTTAGGAATGGTGGTGTCAGCTTAGTTTCTATCAGACGTATCAGTAGTTTCTTGGCTGGATGTAGTAGAATAAAGAAAATGACCATACGAAACCTAAAAAAGTGCAATCGCTCATTTATCTACATGGATCGCTTATTCTTTTGATTTTGAGAGGTCAAGGGTCTATCCATAAAAGCAGACGAAACTGACTACCTTTTTTCGAAATTGCTTTCTTGGTCATCGTCTCGAAATCTAACTCAGTTCATCTTTCCATGACATTTTTAGACGACGTGTAAGTGTTTTAAAACAGAAATAAACATTGATTACCAATAAAAACTAGCAAATGAAAACCGTTTCGGAATCTATTTTTTAACATTTAAAGTACGTAACAGATGAAATTAGATAAAGCTAATACTAGCTAGGACTACTTTTTTTAGGAAATCAGATTTAAGATGGTTATATGTACGGATACTGTAGCATTGACGGGGCATATGGACGATTTAGGCATGCATCGTGTGGATAAAGAAACAATATAGGATTGCATAGTGTTTTTGAGAGAAGAGAAATAGATCATGTAATCAACGGGGGTCACTTGGCTCAGTTGCCAATGCACGCGGCGCGAATGCGTAGATCAGGGGTTCGAATACCGTTGGCGACATACTTTTCTATTTCTCTAGTATCTCTTCAGACACATCATTTCAAATCCTCTCTTCTCAAGAGCACTTCACAACTTTCAATGTGCTATTGACAGCATGGCCGGGTGGCAATCTTTTCGTGGTCACGTCACATGGCGCAGTGAGGCTGATCTTCAAAACTGCTAAATGGGTTTGAAATGGATTTGAACGTCCTCTGTAGGAGTATTGAGAGCTAATGTGGCGACTAGACAAATTGGTCATATTATCAGTGGGGGTCAATTAGCCCAGTTGGTAGAGCGAACGCCGCGAATGCGTGGGTAATGGGTCGGAATACCATTGGTGATATAATGGCTAACGTTGGCGATTTCTCCACATTTCAATGTCATCTACTCTATCGATATCTACCCACCACTTTCTAGTACTCTACCTTGTGGACGAGACATTTTGTCTCAACTTTTTCTCTGTCGTTTGTGTATGCATTATTCATGACAGTCATAAATGATTATAAGTTAATGCATTTCTTTGGTTGTGTTGCCATTGTGTAGCAAGTAAAATCAGAATCAGAGTATGCCTGTAAGTGTTATACTTAGGGACATGTAGCCTTTGTACAGCAAAGGAAATTCTTGTGTTAATGGACAAAATTAATGGATATAGATGATGTTGATATTGGTGGTTTACTTTCCTGAAGTAAAATATGTTCCATTGGGGCTTCAGTAATTACAGTTTTAGAGCGTATGCCAATATGGTAAGAGATCACTGATTAACAGTAATTAAAGACGTTGAACATATTTTGGTAAAGTGACATCAACAATATGCGATTCCCAACATAGTTGGATTCGAAACGACCTATTATCTACCATGTTTTCGGTAGTATTTACTTGCCCTTTAGCATACTGTAAGGGCTTGCTTGCTTTGGTTGCCATCGAATCGCTAGTGCAAATCTTGTTAACAGATCCTTTATCATTTCCGGTTTTGCACAGTATGATGTTAATCTCTGAAATCGCACTTTTACCATTTTGTGATCTTTCATTACAAACTTCTTTTCGCCGATCCTACTTGCAAGGAGGGAGTCTGTAATTTTTTTTACACTGCGTGAGTCAGGGTTAGGGGGGATGGCGTCACTTTTGAACGTCTTCTTTTCATAGTTACTAAGGAAAACAATATTTTTATGTCCATGCAGCAGCCAATTTATCATTTCGAGAAATTGCAACAGCAAGGTTTGGAAAGTAAGAGACCGGGTGGTACGTGTAGAGTCGTCCTGCCGTCAATATATCTCGGGTACACATTGATTAATAGCCTTAACTATACTCCTGTCACCCATTCTGATTTGCGTGCAATTGTCCAAGTTTAAAGCCGATACTGTTTCTGCAGTATCAGTGTATTTGTTTGCTCCCTACCCATGAAAAGTAGCATAAAACAGCGTCAGATAAAGACAAAGCCACCTGAGTAGCTTGAGCAGTGTGTGTCTCGTATTATTTTATTTGCTCTCATATATTCTCTGTTCTTACATGCACATAACAAGCCAGCGCTCCTTAAAGATAAGGTCGCGTACCAGAGTAACAGCTTCATACATATTCTTAACAAATCAAGATCTTGAACGTTCAAGGATAGAATAGGTTACCAAAGTACACTCGGTGAGTGAAACGTGTTTGTTATCTGATCAAAAGACGTTTTGCTGAACTGACTGTGGTGAATAAATATGCTGTAGCTTTGAGAGCTTGTGATTTCATTTTGGATTAATAGATTCTGTTGTTGTTTGTATTTTTTATGTTGATTATTTTCATTGTGTTTCATATCACCTGTCCTTTACGATAGCTCCACGTTTACGCGTTTCTCCACAGTGACTTTGGTTTTAGACCACAGTGGGCAGGATGGTTCGAAAGGGTATGTGTCGATGACCCGGATGATGGATTTGATCCAAGAAAAACACCAGATAGTTGTCAACCAGGAGCATTTTACAATAAGACGAAGGGGTATGATACGATGTGTTAGACATTGACTATATCAGATATGCACTTGCTGACGTAATTTAGATTTTTATTCGCTGACACGATATTATTATATGGAGATAGTGGCAGTAAAGTTATCGTTGCTTGTTTGGGGGAATGCCGCTGCGTATGTTACTGTTCCCATTCTAGGTAGTATCTGTTTGTATTGATAAAGAACCGTTGAGTTTATGTTACAAATTGTTTCGTACTTTTTAAATTTCCCACTGAATTGTATTTGATGGAAAAAGAATGGTTTAGGAGATATTCTGAAACAGTTTCAATAGTGTTGGTATGCCTATTTTAGTTTCTACCCGGGTTGCCGCTGATTGAAGTTACTATAAGCAGGCATTGTTGAGTTTCTTGATTTCAGAGTTACTGCTATGTGAAGGGAAACCGTAGCCAAGACGTTTTCCCTGATGAATAACACGACAAGACATAAATAGAAATGTTGATGATGTTGCGGAATATTTATACTTAAACCGGACAAAATGTATAGCACCCTTTGTAATCAAACCTGATAAAAGAAACTCAAATGTTTGTAATCCAGGAAATATGATAGCTGTTCTCCACTGCTCACGCTGAGGACACGGAGGTGCTCTCCATAGTACATTGTATATACGACAGGGTGACTTATTTTACGGGCTTTTCTATTCTCAACATCATCCAGGTATCGTAAAGTCTCGGGAGATACATGCAGTGGTGGACAGGAAATGAGGTTTGCCCCAGTGCCCACAGCATGCCCCGTTAAAGGTATGAAATCAAGAATTTTGCTTGATATGAATATTCCTTTGTTTCATCATACTTACGTATTTATCAGTGTAACCTTTTTGTGTGGTAGATAGGTGACTGTGAAAATCTTTCAGATAATTATTGAGTGTAGCAATGATGTTCAAAACTTAGCTATAAAAGAATTACACTAATAGTAATGTATCATTCCCGAAGGGAAATGAAATCTATTTAGTCAAGGTAGAAGTGATGCCGTTTTCCACTCTATTATCGTTGATTTGATGCCTGTAACCCTAGTTTTCTTATTTACCATCTCCAGGTGTTATTGACTATTGCAATATTTATTTGATACTCTGTTATAAAAGACTGATCTCTTTCAGGTCACTGTTAAATATTGGTGTCTCAGATCAGATATTTCATGACAAGAAATGACGTTATGTTTGTCGAGATTGCCACATTTACTACGTGGTTTACGTCGGTTGTTTAGGTTAGATTTCAGTGGAAACTCTGAGCTGAAGTTTATGACAGATCAAGTTGTTAGACATTTCATTTGAGCAACAGTTACTATTTCTATCAAATGACGTAAAGCCCGTCTCTTTCCAGCTGTCGACTCCTTTTTATTATACTCGGCAAGGACCACCCTCAGACGCATTAGTTTAGAAGACTCCAGTCCCGACGTCTCATTCCGAATCCGAGGACTTGTAAACGCTATCGCGTTGGACTACGATTACAAAAACAACTTCTTATACTGGGGCGATATAACTACGGATAAAATCCAGAGAATCAAGCTCAATGGCTGTGAGTCACATTTAATTGAATTTTATGCTGAAATTTTATGTTTTGTTTTTTGTTATGTACTTTTCATTAAGCGTTGATGTTTCGGTGTAATGTTTTCAATTTAAGAAGTCAGGAGCAGGGCCAAAAACGTATGACGGTTGCACGGCGGTCGAGAGAGGTAATAACAGAAATAGTTTGTTGGTAGGAATGTTAAAAAACCTGTAATAACGCGATCAAAAAGTTATCAATTCGTAGTACTTTTAAAAGGAATATCGAGCGCGAATACTTTTGACTAAGATCTTCACTTTGTCGTTATGCAACTAACATTCAATTTTCACGTAATACCAGAGATGTTCCTTATTATCTTTGCAAGGAACACTCTTGCACGCTTTCAACATTCCAGTGTTCTAAAGAGTAAAAAAGCACACCTTGACTATTATTATTATTATAGGACTCCATGATTTTAGTCAATTTTTCATGTTCTAACGTCCTTTCGAGGATATCGTCTTGTAAGTGTTGTTTTGAGGAAAATTTTCATGCATGCTTTCCAAAGGTAGGAGGACCCCCCGGACCCATGCCAAAAAAGAGAGAGAAAATAATGAGCAAGGTTGCGCATTCAAAGTGGGCGTGTCGACGTCACGTCTTACCACAAATATTTGAATTTTTCTTATCCAATTTGAAATATCATTCTTAGAGATAATGCTTCGATCCTACTAAGTCCGATTTTGTGCCTTTGTTTAGATTCCTGGTTTCTTTTTAAACTTAACACAGGATTGCACACAGGACCATGATGTGTTTTACAATGACCTGCTACGAACCCCCACTCATCGCCACTCATCGCCACTCATCCCCACTCCACCTCCAAGTTATTTATGTTAATACACATTACCAAAACCAAACATTCGTTGAGGGGATTACCCTTTAAGTTACAGTTCAACTCAGTCTTAACAGCTTTCTTTTAGAGCTCACAGTAATATGGTTGTGAATGTGTCGAAGGTCTGAAAAATCGTCGATTCTTGCCCATTTAATATCTTCTTCCCCCTGATCGCTGACTACAGCATTCTACTCTTAATTAATCAGTAGCTGACAACCCGCATGAAAAAGTTGCCAAGTTTGTGCCTGAGTAAGACTTGAAAATGCCGAAAATCCAGTATTTGTTTCTCAACTACCCCTTTTAACTCTCGAACACTCTTATGGTATGAAATCACTATAACACCCCTAAATTACCAGGAGTTCACAAGGGGGGGTCATTTAATTATTAACTATTACCCAAGATGATGCAATCTTTGCAATCACTTTCACTTGCCCTCCTTTAATACTGCGCAACTGCGTCAAATTCCTGTCTATTGAAGTGGTGCATATGTTGCGTACACACACATGCACATGCACACACACACACACACACACACACACACATATATATATGTTTAATTATATCATTATAAATATATATATCCTAAATTTGATATCGTCCAGTGAAAATATGAATGTATTGTTTCACTGAAGGCATGTTTAGCGATAAACAAAGCAAAATCAAAGCAATAGTTTGTATGTGCAAAAGCAAGTGTGGTTCGGTTTTTGTCATATCCAATTTTATTATATTGTCACATCAACACCTTTACAAGGAGCAAGAAACCAAGATGATGAGCTAAATAGACTAGCCCTGTTGTGATGTACTCATTTTGTTGCTTAAAAAGAAGCAATCATCTTTTTTTTACTTTTCCCATCAATTGATCGTATGTTCAATTCTCTGAGGTTTCAAAATCATTTTGATAAAAGACGTTAATATTTAACATATCTCAAAACAGTGGCTGGTAATTATAGCTGGTTCAGATCGTATGGATGTACGAACACGAAAAAACGCATCCATGTTATTTCGCCATAAGGGAAGTAATGTATGGGGAGCTTAAATAGATGCTGTACAAATCCCATGAAGAGAAAAGGGCCATTCAATGTTCAGACCCTTAAACGATCATGTATACCATACAGGCTATAGATAAAGGCACTCTAAAAATTACTGGATCGAACCTCTTCCTTTTCAAAGTGAGGTCAATCGTTGGACGCCATTTCAGTCCCCATCAGACAAAACTTATAAACATTGTTACGTAACATGGCGGGCCTTGCCGCGCTATTCTAACTAATGGGGGCCAGTACTCGTGACTACTCTGTTGGAAACGATGGGAAGTGGATATCAGTGGATAAAGTGCATTCCGAAAACATAAAGGGGCACTGTTGACACGGATAGAGGAGTATAACGGTTACTTCTTGTCACCATTAGCATAACAGTATTAACGTGAAAACATCAGCATAGAAAAGGGCGCTCACAGAAATAGCAAACTTCGCGAATAGGTTCTTTATGACATGTAACTGTCTTCTGTAGAAAAGGATGAGTTAGGCGTGGCAACGTCACTTAGATTCCACCAGACTACACTATCCTGTGCCAGTTTTGTCACGTTCCTTCTTTTGCCAGGTTGGTTGTAGCACGTTGCTCTTATTAGGGTCAAAAAATTTTTTGGAATAAGTGTGGTAGTTTGATATGGTATTCATCTGATTTCTCTTCTTTACCTTTCTTGACTTCTAGCTGGATACATCAACACTGTTGTGTCATTCAATGAAAGCCGTTCACATATCGAGGCGATTGCGTATGATTGGATGGGAGGAAATGTATATTGGGTTGATCCTGGCCTTAAAGTCATCGGTGTTGTCCAAGTGAATGATTCGTTTTATCGCAAAACTTTGATCAATGAAACTTTGAACAGACCTAGGGCATTGGCTCTTGATCCAGCAAATGGGTACGGGATTCGTCTTGATCCTTTTATTCTGTATGTCCTTTTTATTGCATTTCTAAAAATGCGTCAGTTACCATTTGAAACTTGTACGGATATTTCTTTAGGGATAGGTGACTTACTACTAGTAAGTATTTCATGTGGCGAAGCAAACACATGTTAGTAGATGGGTTCAATAATTGGTGGACTAGTTCAGTGTTGCATGCCAGCAGTGGTGTAGAAATGGTTTAACTAGTATTTGTTTTGCCTCGTTAAATGACATTACCAAGTGAACAACTTGAGCAAGTGATCGTAACAAGGCAAGGATTTTCACAACATGTCAATTTTTTATGAGAATAACCTGCTGCCTTGTATATAGAAGACATATGTGTAAGTTCATATCCTGAAAGAAGATTTTATATGACCCTGTCGAGGCTACAGTCATGATTTTTCCTAAGGCTAACATTTTATTCCCAGTGAGAGGCATTTAGCTGATATAAATTAGCTACAGTTAAAAATTATTTGAAAAATGATTAAGTTAAGATAATGTACTTATACTTAGAATTACGCAGCAATCACCCCTCTACAACTATGTATGCAACTTAATCCCGTGACCTTGTTGATCTTTTTGTAGTTATATGTATTGGACAGACTGGGGTAGGCATCCAAGAATTGAAAAAGCACAGATGGACGGATATGGTAGAAAATCAATTGTTAGCACCGGACTTTATTGGCCCAATGGGATCACGGTAGATCATGCACATGCAAAACTATTTTGGACAGACGCTGGAGTGGACAAAATTGAGACATCGGACTTGGACGGAAAATTCAGAAAGGTGAGAACCCATTACATTCCATTGGTTTGGATTTTAAAATTGCTAATATATGTAGACCAGTGTATGGTCGACAGCCATCTTTGTTTGACATAGTCCGAATTTATTCAGATTTTCGAATATGTAGTAGTAGCTACCTCGGGGTAATAGGAATCACTAAGAAAAACGAACAAGAACTTGGGCGTCAACTTCGCACATCGTGTGTTAAATCTACTTTGGACATACCTGAAATGCCGCTTGTGCTTTATTGACTCTTAACGAATATCTTCTTGGTGTCCTTGTAAACAGAATCCTAATGTGATATATTTTGCCATTGTTAATTGTTTTTTATATTTGTATTGTTTTAGACCAAGACTTGCCTATTTGTTTAATCTCAATAATCTTTAATGAAATGTCTCTTGTAGCATATCTGCTGTCATTGAAGTCACTATACATAATTAGCAGTACCCCATATAGAGAACATAGTATCATAGAGAACATAGTGTGATAACGTGTGGCATAAATCTCCCAATAGTAGAGAGAAAAGCTTGAGATTAATTGAAACAATGTTACATATCCATGTAAATCTCTCAAATGCAATCCTTTGTCTTCTAAACGAGGACTGATTTCGGTGAGGAATTTTTGTTAGTAAATTAGCAGTTTCTCACAACTTCGTAATATATGGGTAAACATTCGACACTGCCGTTGTGAGGGTTCAACAGCAAGAGAGTGTAGCTCCGTTTGTACAATGGGATTGAAGATATGACTATTTCGAAAGGGTGATATACTATTGCTTTTATTGATTACATGCAGAACACCGAGCTGAATTTAGGCCGCATAGATACTATAGCGTAAATGGATCTTCATCGTCAGCGAGTAAAAGCACAATTTATGTTGAGCTATCATGAATTCTGCCGACTATTAAAAAAGATAATTGCCTTATGCTATGTGAGGTTCCAGGATTTACAGGAAGCTAAGAAGACTTTCAAGGAAATACGTTAACCTTGAGGCAAAGTAATTACTCGAAGATGTTGTTAGATAAGTGTATAAGGCTGCGATAGTTATAGAATATCAATCATTGACAGAGCAAAGGAAACGTTTGCCATAAAGCTGCTACCGTCATATCGTGAGTTACTATTGCAGCTTTCAAAACAACGTTTTTACGCAATATCTGATACTCGAGTGATATAACCACGCGTTAAAATTTTAGGTTAAGCCATGAGTTCTCGACGTCGAAGTGGGTGTTTTGCTGGGTGTTTCTGTGGACAGATTACGTCACCTTTTTTTAGGAAACCAAACGGCTTATGGAACAATGCTTTTGAATATCTAGATACATAGAGTTATCGTGGGCAACTATTTCTCGTAATGGTGTATACAATAGCGCAAGAGGTCCGTTTAGATCTTAATCCTCTTTTAGTTTTTTAATGGAATGGGTTGACATCAAACGAGGGGTTAGACAGGGTTGCGTAACATCACCAGAATTGTTTTCAGTGGTAAGGGAATCTCCTGAATACCAGATCAAAGTGAGTGGCAAAACTATACAACAAGTTGACCACTTAAACTATCTGGGCAGAGAGACAACATCAGATTCCAGGAGTGATTTCGATAGACTAGGAAATGGTTAACATCGACAGGCCTTTCACATCTGGCCAAAGATAGGAAGGGTTGGGCAGTCAAGACAGCCAATGTCTGAAAACAAGGCAATGTTTTATTGAATGAATTAATGAATGAATAAATGAATGAATGCCTATGCGACAATCGATTTTATTATCAAATAGTATGAGAATTAATCCTGTACCGTATTTACTTTTATATACAGTATATACTTTACTTTTTATTGATAAAATAGACAATTCTGTCACGAAATGTTCCGCACCCATATGCAATAGCTGTTCATGGCAACGCGATATACTGGGACGATTGGTCTACAAGATCCATTGAAAAGGCCTCGCTGGATGGCAGTGGTAGAAGGAGGTTGAGAAGATACCTGTCTGGTATTATGGACCTGAAGGCATTTTCCAAAACCTCACAACAAGGTAACTGCACATCTTTAAGAAATTTGATAGCTGACAAGTTCCATATGGACTAGGGAAAGGCCTTCTTATATTACGTACTATAAAATTCAGAAATTTGAATGTAGAACTACTAGATCCAGATTGGATGCAGGACATTAGGAATACCTTGATAAAGCGTTCGCCGTGATATTGCGAGTTTCTTGTACTTTCTTGTAACACTCCTTTACATACGACAAGGTATGAAATTGTAGCATCCTTTTAAACCTTAATGTGTTTTTAGCCAAAAGGTTTTGATTCCTTCCTGGTCTTAAAAATTTGAAGAATATGGTAAAATGGTAACAAGGCATCATCGTTGTTACTTGCAGTAACTTTCAGACTGATTCCACAGGATTCTCTGACCATTTTTAGTGTCTGGACTCGATGTGTCAATATGTTATCGATATAATTTTGCTGGACTTGTGATTTCAATTTAATGAACATCTCTTTTTGTGTAATTGCGCCAAAAGTTTGGAGAGCAGGCTTCTTTCCCTCTATTTCAATTTTCAGCTATCAGTTAAGGATGTGACTGGGCTGCCACTTGTAACTATTTGTACTGCCCTAACCAGCTGCTACTTATATTGCATGGGATCCGGAGTGTCAGTATTCCTATATGTGCTGCTGAATGATGATACAATTGTTTTTATTAACTGCACAGTGCGAGAATCTTCTCAAGCTCCTACCAAAGCAATCGTATGTGAGGGGCCAACGATGGAAGGTTGTAGTCAGCCCGCCACCTTAATTGTATCTTACGAGGTCGTAGTTTTATACTGTAGCTAAGATCACACTGCTAAAAAGTCAGAGTTTTGTACTCCTCAGACAGCTGGGACTTGCTTTCAAACTTTAATGTGTGTGCAAACATAATAGAATATATAGATTACTCCATCAATGACAGTAGAAATAAAACATCCAATCTTTCACCCTTCACAGTACAGCTATGTCTCACTAGTCAAAGAACCAGGATGATGCAGGAAAGATCGCCATTTGTCAATATCATTGGCATTCTCTTGAGGAAAATATCCAGAGATGAGAGGCATATGCAGATCCAATTTGGTAGAACCATACTGAGTCAGTCTAGTCGAATTTTTATTGCTTGTAGACTGGAGCGAAAAGACTTTGGTGGTTTATGTTGTAGAAACACACTCTTGCTTTTCGTTTTCTTGATGTAAGATCGGATTCAATGTTTAACAGCTAAGTGTTTTTCTTACTAATAAAACTGGCAAGGCAATGCCAGACTAGGCGAATAGAAAAACGTGGTTCTCCACGCCACTGGCACGCTTTTTAAAACCCTTAAAATGTCTTATGTATGTGTTTGTTGTAGACAGTGCAAAACAAAAGCTTAAAAGCTTCAGTTCTTAGAAGCAGAAAGATGCTTGTTGTCACCGAGAATCAGCTGTATATAGTCAAGTCAAGCTTGAAAGCAAGCGTGGCAGCGAAAGAAACGATAGACAGATTGTGTCCAGGAATATCTGACTGTATTTGGTTTTCAGAAATAACCTGGTACCAAACAACCTCCGATTGCCAGAGCAGGAGAGAACAGGCGTGAAAAGGACTTAACGAGAAACGTTAACTCTCCCTGCACGGAAACAGGCGACATAGACTATAGACGACAAGTCTAGAATCTTCTTATTGTGATCTGTGAATGGACACACAGGAGGAGAATTTTTCGCAGAACAGCAGACTGCGGAAAACAGGGATCCAATAAATTCCGTGATACCGTTTGAGTTGATCATAAACTTGTGAAATAGCCAGATAAGGTAGGAGGTAGGAAGGCACTGTCAAAGTAAGATAGAAATATATAGAGGCAGATGATGAAGTGTAGAGGATAAAAGCGTTCGTTCCATACACTTACTTTCACTGCATGGGAGCTGCCACTGCGCATAAGTGTTCCAGAGTAAAGAAAACATGTGTAAAGGTCATTTGTACTTGGTAGACATATATGTTACTGTTACTCTGATGAATTGAGTTCATCCAAGGATTAACAGCAACATGACATCAAGTAAAATGAATCTTTCCTTATGCTTTTTCTTCTATTCGCAGGTATGAACGGCTGTAGTAGCAACCCATGCAGCTTCCTGTGTTTGGCCATACCGCATGGATATAAGTGTGCCTGCCCTGACGATATGATAACTGTGGTTACTAGTGGCAAAGTAACTTGCAATTGTCCAGAAGGAGAAGTCCGTGTAAGAGAAGGCCAATCGGTGAAATGTAAAGCATCAGGTATTACGATTTGTTTTCGTTGTTTCGTATTCAATAGTTAGCAAACCATGACGTGTTTTTGTTGGGTTCGGAGGGGTTATGTTT
>JAAAKL020001886.1:12930-28497 GCA_010016065.2 Carybdea cf. marsupialis auct. non (Linnaeus, 1758)
ATTGTGCTATATAGCCCCAAGTATGAAGATGGTTGTTTATTGTGCTATATAGCCCCAAGTATGAAGATGGTTGTTTATTGTGCTATATAGCCCCAAGTATGAAGATGGTTGTTTACTGTGCTATATAGCCCCAAGTATGAAGATGGTTGTTTATTATGCTATATAGCCCCAAGTATGAAGATGGTTGTTTATTGTGCTATATAGCCCCAAGTATGAAGATGGTTGTTCATTGTGCTATATAGCCCTAAGTATGAAGATGGTTGTTTATTGTGCTATATAGCCCCAAGTATGATAATGGTTGTTCATCATTGCATTACTTCCCGGTAACTTGACAAGCAGAAGTGGAACTGCACTACTCGCTGGTGTTTTGCTTTCACGCTTTAGCACTATGCTTGACACTTCCCCTATGTGATTCTTTTACTCGCAGGTACCACTTGCAGATCTGATCAGTTCAAGTGTGGAAATGGATTATGTATGCCAAAAACGTGGAGATGCGATCACGATAATGACTGCGGTGACAACTCAGACGAGAAAGACTGCCGTAAGTTAACTTGCTTGCTACTTAAATCGGAGAAAGTATCTTTTATCAGAATCAAAGAGATTGATGTTGCAATTAGTAGCATCGGAGTTACAAATCATTTTACAGTTGCAGAAGATTGGCACACCGTCAGCAGATTGATGTTTGTAATTTATTTCCCGATCTGGTATTGTTCCGAGGAAGACGGGCAATGAATAAAGGCTGTATTTGTTGGCATGCCGAAAACATAACCAATCATTATGTTGATTTTCTGGCTGCCAAGAAGTATCCCAGAATCGTGGGTATACGCAATGGATCTACCTGCGTAGTATGAAAGCACGAGTCTCCGTTTGATCTTCACCCTCTTAAAAGTAGAAATGATTGGAGCATAAGAGTGAACTAACATGTGTGAACTTTGCATTCAATATACAACATGAAGCGAAAGGAGCCACCATGCCTAATGAGTAGTTTTTTCGTCATAAGTTAACTTCGGGGACTGTAATTGTAAAGTTAGTCAAATTTTTTTGCGCCGCTTATGCTACCTTCCATCACGAAACTGCCTTTATATTATACAGTTAAAGCCTGCCAGCGCAACGATCGGTCATGAAAGGAGGAATGTTTTCAAAGGAAAACTTTAAGAGAGCTCCCGATCAAAATATTGGCATGCTTAAAGTAAAAAATAAAAACGTATTGCTATCGCACCTTTAAGTGTAGCAAATCGCTCCGTGAACCGGTTCACAGACACACTCTTTATCTGGATATTTGAAGACATAAATAGTAAGACTTCCTGTTTGATTTTTCTTGTAGGTTATTCAACTTGCAGTCCAAGTCAGTTTGAGTGTAGGAGTCGGCGATGTATTCCAAGTTCGTGGAAATGCGATGGGGATAGAGACTGCAGTGATGGATTTGACGAAGCTGGCTGTGGTTCGTTATGCATTGTTCATGTACATAGTTTATAGTTGATCTTACTTTCCTTTCCATTTATTTAATTGCAAAGTTTGTGCTCTCTTAGACCCTCTCGCGCTTGCTAGGAATTTGCCGACAGACAAGAGAGGCAAGATCAAACTAAAATTTACATTTCGTCTCTAACTTGGAACTTTTGAAGTCCTGAGAACCCATAGCCGCCTATTTTGATTCTAAGTATGTTGTTCGTAAAAATCCAGTTTTACAATACGTTTGTAGAGACCTATTTGAAGAGTCAACTCATTTAATTGTTAGCCACTTCCCCCAAACGATATTGCAATAACTGTGTTACAATCGTACTGTAGTACACACCCGTAAAGGGTGATATATTATGGAATCCTGCGAGTAGTGAAATAAATATTATTCATGGGTCATGATGTTGTAAGGAAAGCACTTAGCACGGTATCAAGTTTCTTACAATTGCATGTTTGATACTTGACTTTACCTAATTACTCAATTTATAATCATTAACGGAATTTGCCGTGATACAGGATGTTGTAGACTGATATTTGTCATTAACCAGAATGATATCGCTGGATGATATAAATTTGTACTATGACAATAGCTGTGCATATCACATTGGAAACCCATGCAATATCTGTCTAGTACTCCAGAGATGCACAGTACCCTAAGGTAATAAACTCGGTCATGCAATAGCATGGTAAGGTAAGTCATAGATCAGTCGTTTTGTGCCAAGTTTCAACAATACTAAGTTTGACTATGAAAGGTAGTAAATAGCCTCAAATATATTTTACTTCCAACAATAGTGAGAACCTGTGATTCAAATCATTTCACGTGTAACAATTCCCGGTGTATTAACCGCCGCTGGCGATGTGATGGTGACAACGATTGCTACGACAACTCAGATGAAGTGGGCTGTACTACAGCAGGTAATGTACTTTTTGTTATGTATGAATGATGGCGCACTGGTATCTAGAGATATTTATTAATTTTTACCTTTTCTGAAAAGCTCTTATTAGTCTTTATAGCCGTAGTTTACTGGTCCTTTTTTATCTTCGATTTGTAGGGTTGCAAGCATTGAGATATTTGTGGGAATGATTTTACGATCTGGTACCTCCACTGTTAATAGCCCCTCAAGGAATCAGTAAGAAATCAGACGGTTACGATTGGTCTCCTAGTCCAGCTATGATCACTAGGCTTATCATCTCTGGACTTTGAGTGTTTGTAAGATTTGGAGAAATTAATCGATAAAACACATGTCCCCCTAGACGTTGTTATCTGAGATTTTTAAATTCATGTAAGAAGCCCATGATCCCAGGCACATCAACTTAGACCATGACATTACAAGTCATTGACTGACTAATCAAGACAAATGTGAACATTGAATGGCATTGAATTGACTATCATTACATTTATTATCCTTCGTAGTTCTTTTGTATATTGGTTATTGGTCGTGTCACGTTGTTTTAGTTACGTGTTTGATAAACTTTTTAAATGTAGTTTACCAATAACATGTTTCGTACGTTTAGTAAGGTAGACAGCAATTTTAAAATAATGTCTGTATAATTATTTTATATTTTTCTCTGTTTACATGGCTACATTTATTATTGTACATTGGAATCTGTATCATGAGAGGCTGTTCCGATAAGCAGCGACTTAATCGTTATATTTTCCCTACCTTTCCAGTCATCACCTCGGTACGGCCAACGACAGCCTGCCCACCAAGCAGGTTCATGTGTGCCAATGGACAGTGCATACCTAAAGCATTGCAATGTAACGGACGTAAGGATTGTTCTGATGGATCGGACGAACCAAGCAATTGCAGTAAGTAACATTTCATATCGTTATCCACGCTTCATAATAACGTTGGTAACGTTTCACAGCAATGAGGATACAGGGGTAAATCTATTAAATAGCTGGTTCTACAGGTATTTTTACCGTAGGTCCACCTACATCATAAATCGAGTGAGAAGTTCAATTTGTCTCAGCTTTTAGTATTCCTTGTCACATAATAGTACAAGTCCTTGATTTCTCACGCGTGAATTTTCATTCAGTCAAGCGCAAACTTAAAACGGATGAGCTCCCCCGTATTTAATGTCCACCGCCTGTGACCCGTCACATAAATGGAACGCTTCGCACTTGCTTATTGTATTGTCAAATTGTCGTACCTCGACATAACCTGTACTGTATTTGTTTAATTTCATAGATTGCCAATACCAATTTTTTCGAGAAAATACGGTAATGTAAAATATGGTAGTTATGGAGACATTTACCATAGCCCGCGGTTTTCGCATGATTTTTGAGTTTTCATTGTTCAGACATCTTTAAAATGCAGCCCAGCATTGGGTGAACCTCAGAGGACCAATACCGTCCAAAACATTGTTTCGTTATATCGGAAAAACAATGTACTCGTTCTTCCGTTCTTGAGGCCTGCCAGCAACTACAGATGTCTACATGGGTAAATTATGTGAGCCTATCGAAGTCCTCGCCACTTTGTTAGATAGGCAAGAGCTCTCCTTTACTGGATCAGCATAACTCGGCTGCTAATTCCTGCATTTTTTGTCTCTTGTTTTGGTTCAGTTAGTTATTGTGTAGGAAACGGCGTCTTTTAATCCACTACTACTACATGGTGACCTTGCTAATGTTGCGTTAGTGGGATAAAAGATCATTTTTAAAACTAGAGCACTCGCAAATCGCAAACCTTACTTTGTGAATTATGATGCTAACACGTGACCACTGAACTCCTTTGTCAAGTTGATGATCAGTCATCTCTAGAATGAAAAGTGAGGCCTGTAATTTCTTACAAAGTACTATTTGTATTCAGTAGTTGGGCAACTTTGGAATGACAAGTACATTATTAGCTTCAGATGTATTCGTATTATTTCCAACCCTCCTACATTACTCTCTACGATTCTTATTTCATATTTCTACGCCTTCACCTGACTCGTATGTTCCATTCCCAAGTTTTATCACGGTACCAACATCACAATGAAAATTACCTTCCTTTTGTTTCTTATTTGTCCAACAGCTTGCCCATCAGGTAACTTCAAGTGTAGGACAAGTGGCAAATGTATTATAAAAGAGTATCAGTGTGACGGACAACGTGACTGTATGGATGGATCAGACGAATTTTTATGTAAGTTTATTAGGAAATGGTATTGATTTATTGATAGCCTTTCAATAACACACAATGAGCAGAAGGTATGCGTACTCATTTTAATCTTATAAAGAGATGGTCCGGGTGTTCCTGGGTCCATGTACTTCGCCAACTATTGCTTAATGTTCCCAGGGCCACTCTGATAAATCGAATAGACTGTCATTCCAGGGGTTCTGCAACTAGTCATATAACTACTAGTTTTCCATTCCTTTTTCATGTACTTCGTGTTCTCGAGCTAACCAGTAGACATAGCAATTTTCAGCCGCAGCCTTCATTCAATGATCTCATAAAATTGAAGTTTGAATGTGCCTCTTTGGGTCTTGCATAATATCCTTTCGTCGAAGTTTCACGGTTTGTCATTTTCAAGATCTTTTGTTTAATTTACTAGGTTCTACAAAATATCCAACAACGATAGCTACGCACTGTGAATTTAGATGTGAATCTGGTGAATGTATTCGAAGCGCAGATAAGTGCAACGGATCTCCGGAGTGCCGTGATGGTTCAGACGAAAAGCACTGTACTTCAACACGTAAGTGCATGCACAGGTCATAGCTTTTGCCATTGCACTACGTTTCTACGGTTTTTGACTGCGTAAGATATGGGGGCCTCTCGAATAGATTACGTTCATTTTTGCTTATGATTAGTACTTTCATACTTATGAGGATTTCAGTTAAATTGCTTTAATCGTGTTACTGAAGTGTGTAAGTCTGGGAGGAGCAAACAGCTGTCTGTAACATGGTTAAGCACAGCTTCATTCAGGGCTAACGTTTTGTCGAGGCGCATACCTGTAGAAGCTTCTCTTGGATGCCTTTGTGCAATATACATGTTACATACTACACCATCCTTTTAAATGGTTAATGTTTTGCAATGTTTTAAGTGTAGGTGTGATGTAGTGTACAATTGCTGATATCACTAAAACAAGCAGTTCTACAAAAGCAACACACGTCAAAGCTGTTTATTGGAGCCAGATGGGTTCATATTAGTTTTATTAAATGACTAGATATGCGAAGCGAAATATGCAACAGTGTTTGTTGTATTAGAGCACAACTACGTGTAGCAAAGAGAAAATTTATTCATTCTTATCAGATATTTACATTTGCAGTGCATGTCTTCCCTATGATATCAGACGTGAATTAACCTAGAGTGGCACGTGATATGATTTCAGGACTTTGCCCACTGCATAACTGGGGAACACCATTATGCCACTTTTATAACTGAATCGGTTGCATCCAAATACTCCAAGTCACGCCATCACCTGTATTTCAAGAATCAACCTATTTTCAACTTCATTTATATTTTTTATTCTTTTATTTATAATAAGTTAAGTATTAACGTAAATTACAAATTTGATCACATTACTGCGCTCAACAATTGTTAGCTTATAATAGATGTGTCTCGAATTTTACACATCGTGTACAAACATGGCAACGTTTGCTTCGAAAGAACGTGTGCGATTGCTGCTTAAATGCAATAGCATGGGAATGCCTGTCTTAAATTAACAATTACGCCAAAAGGGATAGACGTAAGTCCAGACAGAACATCAGAGTTGCGAATCTTATGTAAAACATATTACCACTAGAAAGACGTTGAATTGTTCCAAATGAATGATATCATTTTTACATAGCTGTAATCTTTTCAAACTTTTATTAGCCTTATTTGTCTGCCCTGGTGGATACTGGCGTTGCAGGACGGATTTGAACTGTGTAAGTAAAGACCAACTATGTGATGGAACGTCGCAGTGCAAAGATGGAAGTGATGAAGAAGGATGTGGAGGTTAGGCCTTTACTTTTGCGATTTTAAATGTCTACTTTGAATTATGTAATACTCTTTAGGTTTGGTATGTTGATATTCTATCCATAAGAGAAGACCGCTTAAGTGAATCATCAGCATGCCCTGTTTGCAGCTTTTAATCGATCGGTTTGGTCTCATCGAAATATGTTTTATTTATCAGTCCTACTTGAGCAAACGTGACATTTTGCGAAATGCCCCTCCGTATTGACATTTGAAATGTTGTGTGATTCTTCTGTAGTTAGATATTTATTGAAATCGTAAGGCGTTTCGTATGACTTACTTAAGTACTACGAGTAATGCTATGTAATTAAAGAAGCAATACCATGGTTTTGATCGTCGGTATTGGAAAAACCTTTAAGTAAGTATGGTGTTAGCTTCTATATTTTTATGTTATACTAAGTAGGAAAGTTTGTAGATAAGACCCCTTTTCTGCCAGAAGTTCAGACTGATCAGGGATTTTTTCTTTTGTAACTGGAAGGAAGTAAATGAAACACTGACCAACGCATGTCGCAACCCAAAGTTACATAATTGTTTTAGGTATTGATAGACTACGTGACAACTGAGTTATGTTTTAGTTTTTTGTTTTTCGTACATATAAAATCCTCTTAATTCAGGATTGTGATACATTACAATAATTACGAAAGGTATTACGTTATCGCGATGCCTTGACTCCCTATATTGCAAGAATTAAAGAGAAAACCAGAGTTCAAACAAGGAAGGAACACTGTAATGATAAACAGGAAAACAACTAAACAGAGAAACAACTCCGAGAATAAAACCAACAGATACAGAGAGCATTCCAAGGCAATGTTAGATGGATAGAGTTCTCATGCTTTTTTCCACGAAAAACTAGTTACCGAAACAACTTGAAGTAGATTTAAGGATTACACAATTGGCTGTAGCATCGTATCGTAGACTCTGCTTGCACAAAGAAAAAATTGCACAACTGGCCTTCAGGCAGTCAGATTATATTGCTGACTTTATCAGACACTTGCCCAAGGAGGTTATTCCTGTGGTTCGAGTATAGTTGATAGTGCAAGAGGTAATGAATTGTACTTTTACTTATCACTTTGCAATCATAGACTTGGCTTTGACTATTCAAATTATGGTTAAATCTGTGCTCCTGAAGATCTTTTACAACATGGGTTTGGACGCCTGGGCAATTGTAATCAGTGGTTTTTGAAATAGGAGGTTGTTTAAAAATCTTGGATATCATTAGTCAAGTGTGTTCACTCTTTGATACTGAAGGGAAAAAAGGCTTAGAAATGTTACGTGGTCGTGGAGCACTTCCCTTGTTACTACAAAAGTCAACCGAGCTCCTCAAGAGTTCGATCTGTATGCGCGCCCTTCCACGCTCTAGTTTTAATTTACGCTGCCTTGTACTGTGTTAAATACTCTGGTCATAATCTAGGTGTTTACCAACGTAAAAGTTGTACATCTGCTTCAGAACATCTTTTCTGACGTACGTGATAGAAGTCGGATTATTTGAATAACTTGACTAGCTTACCGAAAGTATATGTGCAGTGAAACCAAGTTTTTCATCCAGAAACAGATATTTGCGGCTTTACCGAGTCAGAGATTGGTTACTATCGAATGTAAGATTACGTTTCCTAACGATGTATTATATACTTTTCACGTCTTTCTTGTTACAGTAACGAAACGACCGGTGGTTTCGAAGTGTCTTCCCTTCCCATATGGGTACAACTGCTCTGATGGCGAACGTTGTCTTGATGCCAATGCGTACTGCGACGGACTTGTCGATTGTTCTGGATTGTCAGATGAAAATTCCAAGATCTGTGGTGAGGTTTTTATTGATTATATTTTGATCTTAAGAGGCTCTTACACACATTAATACAAGAATGTCTGGTTTTGCCAAGTTGGATATCAATAGTAGAGGTACAATGTAAGATACAAAAGAAAATGGTGCTTTCTCCCTAACGGATTGTATTATTGGCATACAACAGCAGACACCTTGAACGTTTTTAATCGTGTTTTGCTATTTTCTGCAGTTTCTTCTTAACGAAACATAGTTTAATGCGTGTAAATCGAGATGTATTCAATTGCAATGGACTAGTATTGATCTTATACCTTGCGAGGTGTTAATAGTTTTGTGTATACAAGACATTCCAAGTTGTCGTAGGCCAAGGTTACTGTCCAATAATGCCTATTTTGGCATCTTCGAAATATACATTCTGTGTATTATCGTGTAATTATAAATATCATTAAGAGATCATGGGTATTGATTTCAAGTTCGGAGAGCTATTTGAGAAAGGTGGAAAAGTGGGCTTGTCACTTTTCTCTAGTGTCTCTCCAAACTTTCCGATGATACATTGATTATTGATTTTGCACGGATCTCACTGCCAAAATGTTTTATAAAGAATGCACTTTCTGTCTACTTTGTAGATAAAATGTCCAAAGCGAAAGGTCTGGCTTATAAATCATTGACTCACGATGCAGTGCATCTTACTTGGGATCCATTAACAGTTACTCCGAACGTCTATGGATACTACATAGAGTATAAGTATGAATGCTGTTGAAGATGTTTATATTCTGCCAAGTCGTTGTCGTTTGCAAACGAAAGTGCGTGTTGTAGCTGTTAGCTTATCAACGTATTTTCATACATGTTTCCATGGTAAATTGGATTTGCGATTATTAGTATCAAAAACGCATCCACATACCAAAGATTATTAAAGGGGAAATAAAGCGAAATTTTTGTTCCCTCTCATTCATTGCAGCCAACACCCCCACCCCTGTGGATTTCTTCACTTTGTTTCATGCAAGCTTTGCCAGAAGAAATTACGAATTTTGCCAACGGCCAAGTTAATTTCCAAAGCGTATACACTGCTCGGGTCCAAGTCCACGGGAGTCGAATGAAAGATGAAAATCTCGGGCAACCATCGATTATTAAACCGAAGTATCGAGGGAGGAAAGTGGTTGGCTGCGGAAATCTCTAAAGCAAATTCGCTAGGCAAGGCGTCAAAGCAGTGCCTAATTTAATTAGATACTCCTAAACAAGGTAACTGTAAACTATTATCATTGCTCTCGTGAGTCGATGAAGTTGACTGATATCGATGGTGACAATTGTGGCTTATGACAAACCTTGACAAATGCTAGGTACTGTCTATTCAGTTAGCTGATGAAAAAATGTAGAATCTAAGGCAGATAAGATTTAAATGAAATTTCATAATATGTCATGTGTAGAAGTTCAAATATGGTCACAGCCACAGCCTCTTTCCAATGCGCCTTCTTTTGACATTCGTCAAACTCGCTTTGAGTTTCTTTGTTGTTAATCTGGGATGAAGCATTTTTACCAACTTCAGTTTGGTAATCTTGCAATCAAATTTCTTTTTTCGTAAGACACAAAGTTAGTTTTGGTGCTTTACCTTTCTTCTCAACTTACGTTATTTGAAGATGGCTGACAGTTCCTTCAAAAGGATCTGAATCTGTTGTAGCATCGTGAATACATTTGTGCAAGGCATTTCTTTTATCACTTGTGCATTTCGTGAAAAATCAGCTTGAAAGTCAGAGATAAACTAGGACTTTCCGTAGCTCAATAACGCCAGAGAATCACAGGGGGGTGAGGAGAGTTCTTCGTAGTCACGCTCGGGATGTTGCTCTGCATATCCTCTTTTTAGAACATGTATGAAGCGCTATTGGATGAATTGGTTCCCAGGCACAGTGCAGATTTCAATCGCGTATCATATTCTGCCAAACCACATCTGTTTTTTGATCACTTTAGCAAGTACTTTTGTGAGTAACTTAGTTTCATAAAAGGTGACAGATATCATCAAGATACAGATTTTTATATATTTTTTGTAATTATTGGAAGTTTTCATGATGACCGGTTTGTTGATGATGCAAAGCTCTTCAGCCTCATAGTCAAGTCAAGGTCGGATTTTGAAAGCTTTCTGCTTTCTGCCTACCATGACCCACCCTAGCCCCCAAACCATATCTCCAACTTGTTCCCGCTTTAAGGCAATTTTCCGTAGTTATAGTGATTCTACTCCGCGCTTGGTAACCACATCGATGTCAACCTAAATTTGTTTCATCAGAAACACTCGTAGAGGATAAGAGAAGTTAAAATTGGAGTCGAGACTAGGATAATAATAGACATTGTTAAGATGTAAATTATGATACTGTAGTAATCTTTAGAAACAGTTCTATTTGCCCTAACAAGAAGATATTTATGAGTCAAAGGTAACAATACAGTGTTTTCATTAAGAAATTATTTGAAATTTTTAAGGCTTGGCATCACTGGCTGCCATGCCTTCCCATGATTTTCGTACGTTGACGTACCAAAAGTGACATTTAGGGATGCATTGTGGCAGTTACATGGATTAAATCGACGCAGTAAATTGCACAGGATGTGAAAGTTATATTTTTCAGTTCATGAGGAGGAGAAAAAATCGTTACTTCAAGTGTAAATGGGGCATAAGGAAGCGTGGGGTTAATGAGAATAGGAACTAAAAAAAAATTTTAAAACTTTGTTTCCTAGCTGGACAGCAAGAAAGGGACTTTCTAATACTTTTCAAGTACTTGAAGCGTATGTCTGTTTGATTGTGGTTTATTCTTTTCTGTCGATTCTAGATCGGAACGAGGTGGATCTGTTGTAATCAATGCCTCAGTCCCAACAGGGTCATATTCATATGTCATATCAGGGCTTAAGGCCTGCACTAGGTATTCTGTGGCAATTGCAGTGCAGTACAAAGGTGTAAAGAAGCAGGATTGGATATTTAGAACAGTCACTTTTGTAACTAAGGTCGACAAAGGTACCGTGGTTTGGAAAATTTACAAAAAATTTTAATTTTAATGCAGCGTTTACCTTTCAATGTAACGTAAAGGGCCATGTACAGTAGTTAATTTAAATTTCAATGAAATAGTGTCTTTTGCATAGTGTAATTCACAGCCAACCGGTACAATATGGTGAAAGTAAACGGGTGAATTATAAGCCACTGTTCATGGATTTAATGGGCCGTTTGAATGAATCGAGTGTATTATATTGCGTATTGCGTTATTTAGAAATAATGATCGATAAGGACCGGAGAGACCCGTGGACGTTGGGGTGCCTGTTTGAATAATTTCCTTATAGACAACAAGCTATCAATGGCGATAGCCTCTCTTGATTAACAACCTGATATTGTACGAGAACTTAAGACGTACTGTCTTATAACTATATATCCAGTAACAGTAACGTTGTTGGTCATATAATGTGCCGGTTCTTACTCGATGTAGCATAAGCAGTAAGGCATGATGCCTCTTCGTATACGCTATCATGATAACTAGCATTAAGATCGCATAACTACCGTAGCTATTGCGTAATTGTAATGATGATAATCAGGTGACACAAAGAAGACATCGACTGAAGCTCCATAAGGACCGCGCAACTATTCAAGTAAATACTCGTGTTTGCGACTTTTCTGTAATGCAGCGTTCTGTGGTGAGTGTTTTAGTGTTATGATGAATGAGTGAAGTGGTAAAGCTACCGAATAGCAATACAAACTTCTAAAAGTTCTGTAGACATGACGATATGGAGTATCTGCATAGGTAGCATTAGTATGGTACGAGGAAGCAGTCTTCTAAAAACCAGCCTTTTTAAAAAAGTGTCGAGAAATATAGATCGTTGAATTACGCATGCTTTACGCCTTTCAATGTGTCAAGTATATGGCACGCAGATGTAGTGAGTATGGTAAATACTCCTGAACATTTTTGAACATACAATGCAGCGTTTAAAGATGGCGTGGACCGCAGGTTGAGATCGGGTTCACAAGTTGTATTGTTTTCATTTCGTAAAGTTTGTCCTCGTGGTGCACAGTTGAAGATAAAAGATCAAAGTGGATTAATGTGCAAGTTGATTAGGGTGACCTTGTCATCAATGTGCTTCGCAGGTTACTGTTAGCAAGCATATATCTTCTAATCATCAGTCAAGTCATTTATCAACATAAAGCTTGTTTTTGAACCTGTGATGCGAGATCTCTACTCCCCAAGATATTTTGAGTTTCAGCAAACCTAAGAAGCTTTCTAAATGTACAGATGGCATGGTTCGTCAGTGTTTGAATGTATTAATTTGAAATGCCCCTTTGTACTGGTCTACACCCAAGGTTTGGAGGTTACATAGGAATTTTGCGGTATTCTACCGCGATGTTTGAACGGCAAATTATTTTTCTTTTAGATCCTAAGAAAATCGACTCGATTCGGTTCATGCAGACAAGCAAAACTGGAGGAACTTTGCAGTGGAGCGAATCAGACGTTTACTGCTTTGGCCAAACCAAAACGGTAAAATGCAGGTTCCTTTTATGCCTTTTATGCATTTATCTTATTAAACGAAGAGTGTAGCTTGTTCAAATGTTAGAATGGCCTAGTTTCGCAGAACGTACACATGAATCATTGACCATGTGAAAGCAGCTTCATCACTAGATTTAAGATTCACTTCTTTGACTATTAGTGTTATGTTTCTTAGAGGAAATATCAGTCCATTTGTAAAGACGAACACCAAATCATTACAAACACCTGGCTCTTTATGCGCATCTTGCAAGGAAATGTGTTGATAGATGGTTGTTTTTATTTCGTTTTGATAGGTAAAATGCAGACAAGTCGACAATACTCTAAAATCACATAATTTTCAAGAGTCTCCAAACTCTGTGTTTTTGGAGCTGACAGACCTAGTTGTCGGTGGACATTACAATTGCACAGTAAGTATACCCTATTAGCTGAAAACTTTGTTTGCTAAAAGTTTTTCTTGTTGATTTTGTTCGCTGTATTTCTATTTGTTAGAAACCTCACCATAATTTGAGATTCCTAGGTGAACCTCCGAGTTGCCATTTAAAGTTAGGTGATAGTTCAATTGAAAGAGGACAGGGTAAAGATAGCGGCTGAAAGATTTCAATTATTTGCGTGTATTATGGGGATCGCTACATCTTAAGAATTGACGTAGTTTACAAATTCAAGGCAGTTTATCCGTTCTCATATACAGCTATGGCTCTTTTATCAATTACAGATAGAAGCTGAGTTTCACAATTTGCAAGATGGAAAATCACATACTCTTTCAAGTCACTATGATTTCATAGTAAAAGGTAAAATATTATGAAATTCTTTTGAGTTTGTGCACGATGTTTGTACATTGTGATGTATCATATATAAGTTGTAAACTTTAGAATGCAGCTAAGGTTAAGCTAGTTACTCTCTCGGGTGGTAAGTGTGTACTCTTGGGTCTCGAAATAGACACCCCCTCTCCCTTGTGTCCCATTATCTTCTGTCAAGGATGTTCTTAGTTGAACCCTGCTCGTTAAATTAAGGAGAGATTATAGCAAGGCCCAAGAACTTTCACGCTTTTTAGTCAGGAGAGGACCGAAAATTTGGAGCATAAATGGTGGTGGTGGTGGGGGTCGGATCTATTGTGAATGCATTTACTTGCCACATTTGGGGATAAGGTTGTAACATGGAGTTCGTAGGATGTAGCTGAGAGTCCAATTTTTCATTTGTGATGGCAATTTGCCTCTTCTCTCCCACTAGCATCAGAATTATTTTTGTCGTCAGAGTAATAGCCATTCTGTTCGCCTCTTGATAGTGCAACTGAGGATGTACTTGGATTCCATTACGGTCTGCATCTTTTGGTACTTAGGCTTTGAAAGATTGCAGATATTCCAAACCTTCATATATGCCTCTTGTTGACTTAACATTAATGGTTTTATATACAGGGGGTGAGTTCTCGAATAGCTGAATTTCATTTCATTATTCTCCGATGCTGGTTACAGATAAGTAACAATATTTCTGCTTCTGCATGTTATTACTCATACATAATAAGCAATCGTTGTGTCGCTATATTTTCTCTACTTTGTTCTTCAGAAAGCTCTATTTTATCTGGAAAGTCTATTCAAAGTCTATGTACTGATCGTACACTGTAGTTTCTCTGCCTCTCCCACCCACAGTTTCACAGTACTTGACTCCTTTACAACCTACTATGCAATCTCTGACCAGTCAAGGGTCTTGTAACAAAGTCTCTTTGTCTGTCTCCTAGATCCTCCTATCAAAATTGCCCAAAATCGAACCTGCACGATATGTGCTCTTCTTAGATATAAGTTCCAGTTTAATTGCCCTCGTAAAGGCCCTTGATCACAGTAGAATTTATGATATGCAAAGGCAGAGGGGCATGCCCGGCCTGTGATATGCTAATCACTTCTGTGTGGGTATAGTACCCTTGGGTCTTGATTTCTCACACCTTGATCACGCCCCTTTGTGTGAGCAGATACAAAAAGTGGAGGATTGTGGAAGTGCTGTGCCCCAAAGGGGACTGGTAAGTGTCAGATGAGGTTTCTAGTAGGGCCCACAGCTGCTTTGTATTGACCAAGAAAGCATATTCTCCACAAGTAGAGCCAGGTTTACCACACGTGGCAGGTATGTCATCCAGGTGTACGCATGGTTTGGTAATTTGGTTGTCTGATTTTTAGAATCTAAAGTTATCTTGCTAGTAATGTAAATTAAAGGCCGTGAAAGTTAAAGGGAAAAGTGTCACTGTTTTAGTAAACTTGAAGATCTAAAATTCTTGTAGAGTGATTTAGAGCAAAGTACAGATTTCCATTTCTTGTAAGTTAAATACCATACCTGTGTGTGCGAAAGGACTTAGAGAGTGGTTCAAACGGCCTATATTTAGAGTGGTTTCAATGTAGAAGTACCAAGGAAAATGTAAAGCTTTGATTCACACTTTTTTATGCTTCTCCCGTCAGTTTGGACTAACAAACCAGGAAAGCACACAGGTGAAAAGACGAAAAGCCAAACATTAGTTTGGGCGATTCCGGTTGCACTCGTTGTTCTTATTTTGGTAATCGTCTTGGTTGTGGTTATATTTAAGTACCGAAACCTACAAAGAAGTTTCCTTGCCTTTGCAAATCGCGGCTATACCAGAGCTTCTGAAGAAGAGGAAGAGATAGCAGTTGCTTTTCATACAGGTACATTCATTAAAGTTACACAGTGAATTTTGTTTTTATTTTTAGGTATGTTGTTCACCCCCATAAACAGTTTGTAAATAAGGATATAACGAGGTCCATTGATAATGAAACTGTTGACATCCCTGTTTAAACCTGGAGACATCCCTGTTTAAACCTGGAGACATCCCTGTTTAAACCTGGAGACATCCCTGTTTAAACCTGGAGACATCCCTGTTTAAACCTGGAGACATCCCTGT
>JAAAKL020001887.1:0-28496 GCA_010016065.2 Carybdea cf. marsupialis auct. non (Linnaeus, 1758)
AATTGGCTTGTAGGACATTTCAAAAAAAGTATTTGTCATCTGAAATAGAAACTTCCTTTGCCTCTTTTTTCTACTATTACTTTTTATAGAAGATTCGCGTCCTAAAATATATTTCACAAGCGCACCACTCTAAAAATCTTGATAGGAGCCTGCCTTCAATGAGAAGCCCTTACGTTTCCTTCTTCAATAGTTCAAGTTATCTAACCCGATGAGTACAATCTAATTACATCATAATTTCAGCTCTTCATATTTTTTGAAAAAGGGATTTAACGATGGGATAACAATCAATATCAGCTGGTCATGATAAAGTTTGATGTAGAAAATTAAGGAAGCCAAGTTTGACAACTGTTTTAAACAGTGTTTATTGTCTTAAAACAGTTTGTCCATGGTTTCTTTTAGAGCAAATTGACAACGTTTTAAGATGATTTTTGCATTTATACGGGTTCCTGTACCTGTTCTGTATTGGATTAAAAGCACTTACTGCCATCAAAACTGATTTATTGACTACTCTCTGTATTAATATAAGTTTTTCAGCTGGAATTTTCTCCGTACTCCCGATTTACGCGCATTACGGAAATGGTCTTATTACAGAATCTGTCTTCAAATCCTTCCATAGACGCAGCAAGGTCTAATAGACTCAAGGTGGATTTTAAAGCAGGAAACTGGGATTAAAGAGAATGTTTTCAAGTAAACATTGTATATTTAGTTCCGAATACATAGACAAACCTTCTCAAGGTCATCTTGAAATCTGCCTTGAGATTCTGATAAATCTAAAATAAAGCGATACAAGGTGGGCAGATTATCTGATAATTGTTTTATCAACAGAGTAAGACATCTGGGTTGCACAAACATATTTGCATTTCTTTTAGTTCATATTTTGCAGTTGACTGAAATATTGAGCACAAAATCACAGTCATCTGAACTGGTTTGAGATATAGCCAGTTTCAAAGTTGCTTTGAGATTTCGTGTTTTTAAGGGGTCTCTGATCACTTAGTTTCGGTCTAGACTGAACTGACTACCGTCCTTCCTGAGGTATTGATACTATTATCACCATGGTATTTACTTGGCTTTGATACTGTTGCAAGGCACATATTTTCATCAAATATCTAGCATAAGAGAATCCAAAACGGCTGTACCAAGCTCCGGGTCAAAGAATGATACATAGACTGATGTTTAAAATACTAAACATTAGACAAGAAATCAGTCTAAACGGAAAAGTAGCACTAAATTGTATAAAATGTAGGTGGTGACTTCTATTTCGACCGGTCAAGCCAGTCTTTATCAGAGTACTTGTACTATATATACTCATATATACTTATATATACTATATATCAGAGTATCTATACTTTATATAATTTAGTGCTACTTTTCCGTTTAGACTGATTTCTTGTCTAATGGTGAGTAACTGAGTGATGTTAGATAGAAAATCAAGAAGTATGTTTCTCTTTAAGGCATTGTATTTATTATGCACAAAAAAGCACATTGGAAACCCTGCCGAAACAAAGTATCACAACATTAACATGTAATCAGCCTGTAGGATTAGATTTTCCTAAATTTGTTTTCCTGTAATCCAGCGTTAAGTTATTAAAACTTTTATCACGCAAAGATGTATCTTTCTATATATTTGAAAAGTTAAAAACAGTTGTTATTCTACCTAATTGGGGCGAAAGAACTCCTTGAGAATTTGTTACATATTCAGTTAAAAGGTCATTTTTCTAAGAGCATGTTTGTTTTTGTTGTCCACTTTCACTTTTTGACTGACTTTATTAAGACATGAATGGTCAAGGTCACGTGATAGCAACGACATGTTAAAGTATGTTCTTACAGCGTACTCCTATTCCCCTTTTCAGTTGAGTGTTTTGTCATTTTCAAAAGCGATTTTAGAACGAACGAATCACCTACTCTTAATCTGTACTCGTTGGTGTAAACTCTATCCATACATTCAAAAATATTTCAACGTCTTCAGAAAATACCACATGTAACATGTCGTTGCATCTTTGCCCACATGTAACAGATGGACGTAGATAGCTATAAGAATGTGTGTGTGTTGGGGGGGGGGGGGGGTGCTGATTAATCATTTGACATTTCTGTGCCCGAAAGTGGGGGTATAAAACAGTTGTTGTCCACTCATACTGAACGGTGAGGGTACCGATTCCCCCCGTCCCCCCAAAATCTACGCCCATGACGTAACCGATGCTGTCCCTGTCTAACAATCAAACCGTCGCGAAAAAGAAAGACGCTTTATGTTGAAAGGACTTATTGATGCATGGAAGGTGTTGTATATTGACCATGTAGAATACATACCAACATATAGAAGTTAACCTAAGTTTGCCTCCATCTTCTCTCTCTTTCTCTCTCTCTCTCTCTCTCTCTCTCTCTCTCTTGGTAACCTATTGAAAGTTTCTAGGAGATTACTATTCATATCGAAATTGACTGAATAGTAACGAAAAGCAGCATTGAAGTTTGAAGGAGAGTGGTATGGGTATGTGGAAAGGAAAGATCACTTGTCACCAGCAACAGAGACCTTGAAGGACGTACAAGATTCGAAGTTGGCAAGAGTCAGGCTACCTTCGTATTGGCATGTAACAACTGAGCAACTGATGATGTCCGTGAGATTAGAAAAGTAGGTATAACTAACAATTTATGGTGACAAATAGACGACACGCCGCCAAGTCGCAGTTTGTCGTGCGAGAGAAAATCCTGAATGTAGCCTCATGAACATTATGATGATGACAATGATGATGATGTTGGTTGTAGTGATGATGATGATGATGATGATGATGATGATAGTGGTGCTGGTAGTGAACATGATGATGATGATGATGATGATGATGATGATGATGATGATGATGATGATGATGATGATGATGGTGGTGATGATGATAGTTATGATGATGATGGTGATGATGATAGTTATGATGATGATGATGATGATGATGATGATGATGATGATGATGGCACTCTTGAAGAGACGGTTACTCGATATGTAACATTTTGAATACAAAGTCTAGCTAGTACGCAAGTTGTATTCAAAGTCGAAGAGCTAAATCCAAGCGGGGAAAAGAGGCTGCCCACTTCAAGAAGGAAGTAAATCTCCTAGGCAGTAAAGTCTTCAAAACTAATTCACCTATTATGGCATATTATACTATTATTTCCAACAATCAGTCTTCTTTCTTTTGATTTCCCTGAAATACTTTAACAGTAGCACTTAATGTGCACGCACTACTTATGCTTATTGCTACTAAATGAAAGCAAAATGTATGGAGGTCAATTCTCCCGGATGACCATCTTTTCCGAAAGCATCGCTACTGCTGTGCATACACCTGCCTTATGACAAGACTAATCCAATGTTAACAGCTGCGTTTACTGTTGATGGTACCAGTGAAATGTATAGACACAGCGTAGTTTCAGAAATTAACAATTTTAATGGAGATATCCTAAATGTGAAATGTTAAATCCTACACTTTTGTTTTGACGCGCATTTCTTAAACATTCTCAAACTAGGTTAAAGACCTCTTTGTGGCTCTGAAACTTGCTCATTTACTAACAGCATGGCCAATTCATTTTGATGTGAGGGAGGAGCAACTGTTTTACATGCGTCAATTTTAGTTTTAGTGAAGTGATTAAGAGACAGGTTGCTTTGATTCCGTTTCATGATAAGGTACACAAGATAAGAGAAATCTTTAGCAATATTTTATAATCCAGCGAAACATCTTCCCTGTCTCCTTTTCTCACTATAATCTTTGTAAGAGCTGCTTAGCATTGTTTCATGATGGAAAATAGACGTCAATGAAATGTTTGTAATCATAAAATATGATTTTTAATCTCTCACTACTGTGTGGCGCAGAAATTCTAACAGAGATCTTGTTCCCATCCGTAATCCTTTGTAGTCAAACTTGTTTATGTTGTTGTTGTTTATGACGTAGATGAGTGAATTCTGTTAGCAAAGGTTGTAACTAGTGGCTTTTCAAATCAGTCACCAATCTTTAAAAATTATACTTTACCGTAAATTTGAGTCCTGGTTGATTTTAGATTAGCACGAGATTTCCTCAAAATTTTGAGAAGTTCATAGACACATGCAACTTTTCGTTTTGTTATTAAATGATGAACAATAGGTTTCTGATTGCATAAACGACCACACTAACTATCTGTAGATCTCAATTTATTTCATTTGCACCCACTTGTACCCAATCTGCCTCATGCTGGAATTTGGGGTCCCTTACCAGTAAATAATGTTGTAGGGCACTGCTATATTTTAACGTTCGACCTGATTAAGAATTTATGTCTTTATGATTAAATAGCACACCTGTTTACAGTAATAGCAACAAATTGGCCTTTTTGCTTCCTTTGGTAGCGCATCTCTTATTGCTTTTCTGTTTCTGATCTAGTTTTTGGATCACGTGTTTAAATTTCCTCATGTGAATCTCTCTATGTATCCACAAGTATACATTTACAGAAAAAAATATAGGGTTGACACCAAAACCTAGAAAAAGATCTTCTGGTTACACCTCTTTATACCAGTAGTGCTTTCCAATGATCCTCTCTTCTCTTGGGAACGTCTAATTCCTGTTGCATCTGTTATTCAATAATGATAGACAGCCTTGATTTAAATTTAATGACTTTAATCCACTTCCTTCCACTTCCATATCCCGAGGTCTATTTCTACCATATTTGACCTTAACTTCTTTAAAAAATTAATCGCAACAATATTTGCAAATAAAAGCATGGCCAAACGGTTCTGTGACGCATCTAATACTTATCAGGTGAATATCAAGATACATTTAAGTATTTGCGTGCAAGGATTAAAGTGACGTCCTAGTAAGTATAGATGATATGGAATGATATGGGAGAAACGGGGGAACCAAAATTGATGTCTGATGTCATAAATAGATGAACGCTAATGACTCTCTCGGTTGCGCAGAGCTGTTTGCTCTACTTCCTTGCTGCAAACCATATCAGCTCCGAAAATACCATTCAAGCTAAACTATCTACCGATCTTTCTTTTGCTCCTATCTTCCTAGGCACTTCTTTATTGCTGCGTCTGGAAGTTTCCTACCCACTGGGCCCCCTTCTCCCTCTCACCATTACAGTTACCCGCTACCGAAAGGTTACTTCCTATTAATCAATTGGAATCCAGTAGGTGATGTAATTTTCTAACTTTGTCAAACTTAAGTCTTAATAAAAAAATTTTCAACTTTCCAACTTTTATTACTTAGTTTCAATATACTCATCATGACATATCGATTAATGTATAAACTATGTAGGCAAAGTACTGTGCCGCCTATAGTTAAACTCCACCGACTTTAAAGGCAAGAGAGATTTAAGTCACCGTGTAAAGAGTAGGTTCTGCGGTGAATGGTAGTTTATGGGCACGAGTTCTATCGGCCTTGATTCACAACGTACCTAAGCCTACTTCCAGCGATGTTTTTGTTAATAATTTGATCACAGTTTTTAGTTTAAAATAAAAGTTACCCTGCTTATTTCTATCATGGTCCAATATGTGTCCTTCACCAAGCCATTTTTAGGTTTCAGTCCATGAATAGAGCTAAACGTTGTCTGTTCTCCTTCGAGAAGCCTTAGGTTCTTATAATATACTTCGACACAAAACGAGCATGTTTCGCGGTAGGCTTATCAGGAACCCAGCCACTAAGGTACGAAAATAAAGGGACTGTTTCACGTTTTGTTTCTGCTTATTGGTCAGTCAAATACGTTTGTTCTGGGATATTCTGCACTTTTGTCTCCTTTTGAGCTATAAGGAAGATGACTCATTCCTACTCAATTGTACCGTAAGCCATCGGATGAGAAAACTGGTTACGTCATCGCAGTCAGTTCTATACAACAGACATTCAATCTCAGACAGAATGGTTGCGAAGATTTGACGGAAATATGACCAAAACGGAAAAAATCTTGTAAGACAGTAGCCACATAACAGCCGCTTTCAGTGATGCTGTTACTTGGTATGTGCCCCTTTCCCCGTGGTATTAGGGAGCTCTGGCATGCTCTTCTCCGAAATCGATGTTATCAAAATTGTGAGAGGGGCACTGTTGGAGTCACGCCTATTTCTCAAGACAATTCTTCCAACGTTGTTTCATCGGAGTTGCGATGTGTTCAAAGCTTGGGTTATCAGCTCACTTACAGTCAGTGTACGATCACATCCTTGCACTTCTTCCTTACATTTTGTCGAGTTGAAAGATTTAGTTATTCTTAAATAGACATGGCTACTAAAAAAATATTGGGTAGTAAGTTGGTAAGGGGTATATTTTTGCTTACTGGATCGTTTAAATTTAGAGGTAAGTATGAAAAACCGGTGATGTTCGCGCACGTTTGCTTTAAAACGTCTTGAGCAAGCTAAGTTATTCATTTATGATCCTCAGATAGTGATTGCACTTCGCTGTAAGGATCAATCCCAAAGACACGTCTCGTCAGCGGTTGAGCCACGAGGTGTATGTAAATACTCCCCAACTTTACTGAAAATAGAGTAACTTTGATTTGTCGAAATACAGCATAACAATTTTTGTGTAGGTGTAGGCCTAAATGTGGTCGTTCTTTTATAACTGAATTACAATGTGATCGCAAAAAGATGGCAAAATCTTTCTGAAGCCTCCAAGTTCTGATATCTCAATATTTAAAAACTTGACAGAACTAGGAGCTACTTTTTCCTTGTACTTTCACTACTTAAGCCTACTTTGCTCAAAAACTTAAGCTTGTACTTGCCAAAGTTTCAGAAACGTTACAACCGGTGGAAGATGTCTTCAACACCATTGGAGCGATGTACAAAGACTGGAGGGCTCTCCAAAGCGCGAGGAGGTATGAGATTCGCGAAGGAAGAACGGCACTTATATCTGTGTCAGACACACGTTGGACTGCAAGAGTATTGTCACAGTCCAAGAGTTAAAAGGTGACGACACTGCATGTTCGAGTTTGCTGAAGAGAATCAACTTATTCAAGTTTGTGTTGAAGTTGGTCATCTTGAAAGAATGTTTCTTGCTCATTAAATATGCCCTTGGAAATATTTACAGCGAGAAGAAATGGATATGGTCCCGGCAGTCGAAGCAACACAGGCACTTATCTGTCAGCTTAAATCATTTAGAACTGATAAAAACCTTCAAGAATTCGTCGAAATAGCAAAGCCGTGAGGCCATCAGTTGCAGAATTTCTGAAGTTCTCGTTCCCTAAGGAACAAGGAAGCGCGCTTTTCCAGCTGGACTATCAGACGGACAAACTTTGATTGATGCAGCTTGCAGTGATAGTATTGCTACAAAACTTTCAAGCACACGACACCACGATAATTGATGTATTCATGCGAGAATTCTATTTCCCGTTTTTAGACCTCATTTTCAACGAGTTGCAGAAGTCATTCTCTTCTCAATTGTGTGAGGTAATGATTCAGCTCTGCGTTCAATCTATATGAACGGGATAACGATCGCCGAGAGACGCTAACGGAAGAAGCTAAAATATTGAAGATGCCTTTGTTTGGAGCATTCTTCATTTGGATTCTCAAGCTTTGTCGAATCACTCTTGAGAGAAATGTATGAAAGGAAAACAAAAGGATGGAAAATTCCATCTCTTTTTTGATTTTAGAGAAGTTTAACAACAGTAATTTGGAGCATTTTTATCCAAGTCTGCACAGAGCGCTGAAGTTGTCAGCCTGTATTCCTGTAACAAATGCATCGTGTGAACTATCACGCAGCAAAGTAAAATTAATAAACACGTGTTTGCGTGCAAAAATGGAAAAAGAACAACTCGAACAGTTGCTCATTATCAGTAGTGAGCGTCATAAATCAGGTGCGTCATGTATGTGGAGGTGTCACGGGGGAGAGTGTTTTTCTAAAGAATTTTGAAGACAGTTATTGCAGTGCACTGCTTACCTCTTTTGCAGGCAGCCAGTATGAGTTCTTAAAACCTTTGACATTTATCTCAGATCTGTTTTTAAGGCTTAAAACAAAATCACATGCACTTATTTTGAGGGGGTCATTCTCTCCATTTTTATCTGATCAAGGAGTAATTAAGAAAACATTGTCATCTGTGTAGAGATTTAAGTTTTCTATTCATTTTTTCCAATTACTTCGTAGCCATTGATTACGGGATTGGTTTCATCAAGTGTGCAACCAAGGTACAGTACACTACTGTTTTGTTTGATAAATGTATCACCCTTCTGTTACCCCGTTTTTGTTTGTTATTCCTCCCGACATTTTGTGAACAAAATAGATGCTGTTTTGTGTTCTTCAAAGTGGGCGGAGGACGATCAATTTACTATCAATAAACCAATCACCTTTCCACAGCTTTCTGCAAGGGCTACAGCCATCAGCAAAAAAGAGCACTTCACTATAGATCATTGGCGGTAAGTCATTGATACACAAGTCTCTACAACTGTAAGGCCGGCCCCCAACACTGCTTCTGTAATGGATAGTACTAGTAGATCGAGACAGAACTAGACTCTGTATAAGACAAGATCATCTCTTTTCTTTATATAATATAATAATACAACTCTAAAAGTCCATAACTCTGTTAAAATCTAAAACTCTAAAACTCTGAAGACCTAGATTCTGAAACGCTTAGATTCTGAAAACTCTGGAACTCTGACCCTCCGCTCAAAAGTGGCTTAAGAATAGTCATAAGTGTGTCACATCCGATACTCAACTCCTTCCCTGACTACTTCCATAACAGCGCCCTCCAGCACTGCACCTTCCAACACTGCTCCCTCCAACACTGCGCTCTCCAATGCTGCACGAGTATCTAAGGTGGACGGTGGTAAATGAAACTAAGCTCGGAAAAGTTCCATAAGTTTAGTCGTGGACGTCTATTTCACAGTTCTCATCCCTTCTGTCTTTCAATGTATGACAGATCGAAGCACTTGGTATTTTAAGGAAAACTCACAAAAGTGTTGTAGACGCGTGGATTAGCACATAGTTTGTGATTCGTTAGCAGTGGTACTTTAGGGATGGAAGGAGCTTGAAGACATAACCTTTTCTGCATATGAAATATCAACAGATGAATTGCTCAAGTTATACAAGGTGGACTTTGGACTGGTCTCAAGCTTGCAGGCGCTGCCCAGAAAAGTTTTAGACTACATCCTCCATACCAAATTCGCATAAAATGACTCTGTGAAAGTGCCAAACATTAGCTTACAAAATCAGAATTATACGGACTCCGTATTACGGAGTCTAAATATACTCTGTATCGAAATATGATAAGGATATCCTAAGCAACATATACTGTACACACTAATATTTTGGTTATAATCCGTCACTCATGATTGGAGAATCACCCCCGAAAGTTATGAAATTTCAAGAAAGGACAGTGCCCCGATGCCAGGATTACAACCCTGCCAAAACATGTTCAGTACCGTGACCACCGAGGGTTGGGCTGCATTAGCCCCATAATCATCTCTAAGGTGATTGAAGAGTTTAAATGTCTTTACCAGGCTGAGTCCTTGGAACATTGAAATCATTTGTATGATAATCCTCCCACCCTAAATTTTTGGTGGTTACGGCACTGTTGTTTGTTCTGGTTAGATCACTCAAACAATGGAATGGTCTCGCGTTGAAGGCAACGTCAGAGGAAGCAGGGTAACGTGTAGGATAATGGAGTATACATGCCAAGTCATGGGTGCATCAACGGTGCATAAAAGATAATGGTTGATGATGTTGAAATCTCCTGAATAACTGTGCTGTAAGCTCTGTCGAATTGGGTTTAACAAAACAAAACAAAGGAAGAGTTAACTCGGGCATTATTCGCTCGGTCAGTTTGCCCTTACTTGATGGTAACCATCACAGAAGCGTAATATGCCACAGATCACATTGTATATTTGTGCGTCTATCCCAGTCTATTTTTTCAATACATTGTGGAAAGGGCGTCCTACGCTTGCTCGTCACGTAATTCATATCTGGTACCCCTATGGAATGAGCAGAAGACAATAACTCCAAGGTAAATCACGTTTTGCACACTTAACTCTTCTCACGTTCACTTAGGCATACGTTATGCTACGTTTTGAAGCTGGCTACAGTGTCAAGAGAGAGGCGGGTTATCAGTGAGTACCATTCTACACTGGGTCGTGAGTATGCGTTAATACAAAGGGGTGAGCGTTTAAAACACTTATCCAATTATTGTCGATATTTAGAAAATGGTGAAGGTTTGAAAGAAAAACATGGCTATATAGCACTCGTGGTGTCGTGGTGGAACAGTGAAGTTGATTTGGTTAGCAAATGTATAAGTTTTTATATTCATAAACCTATTTTTCCTACAGGTAGATGAAGAATACAGTTTATTGTAGACTAACAAAAATCAGGATTAAAAGTGCAGGGACACAATACAGTACTTATGTAAGAGTTACCAGTGAAAATTTTGAACTGTCAACGAAAGACTGTTGACAGCAACTCGTTCAGCACACATCAAAACTGCTGACGAGGTTTGTAGTGAAAGGTACTGCATCGTATCTATTTCTTTGAACAAAACAATTATCACATTATACTACGTTCCTGCATGTCAGCATCTCTTTCGAATTAGGCTACTGGTGATCAACGTGATACAAGTCTCACATGGATGCAGTTATTATACCACATTTCATCGAAGCTTCGAAGTTACTTATACAACGGGGACGTTTGCCGTAGTTTGGTTAGTGTATTATCCTGATACTCTCGTGCCTAGTTCAGATAGATTGTTCAAGGCAAGTGAGATTTTGCTAATGCCGTAAAGCGCAAGTACTTCAGTGATGGGTGTTATGAATACGAGTTATCGGCCTATAATTTAGGCACGCAAGCCCCCCCCCTCCCCCTCACGAGATGTTTTGGTTAAGGATTCAACTGAAATAATTTGTGAAAAATGCACATTGCTCACGTTTTCTTTCTTTTTTCAGAACGAGTCCCACGGAAGGGCATGTTAAGTTTTAAGTTCACGAATGGGCCTACACGTAGCAAGTATTCCCACAAAAGTAACCGTTTAGTTTTCGCTGTCAGTACCAAAGATCGATGCTATTCGTGTACGCCGATTCTTGAATACATTGAGCCAATTTTATTCCTTATTTACTTCACTCGAATTTTCACACAGCCGAGAGGACAAGAGTCTATTTAACAGTAACCTCATGGGATGGCTATCTCGACGTTTACAGATTTTGATGGACTTCCGGTCTATGATTCTGGGAGACAGAGAAAAAGATTAAGATTCCGTTTACAATGTGCCCTTTTCTTTTGGAAACGGAACAAAATGATGCCGGATTTGCCTTGCGTTAACATTGACACGTTTTCTTAACCGGCATCAAATGAAGACGCTTTTTAAAACAGTATCAGTCGTTTCAATGTAAACACCTGAAAACGGAATAATTTCATGCCAAGCTGATAGCCTAAATGACGCGATTTCAACAAACCTATTGCAAAAAAAGTTAAGCACATTTCAATAATCGACGTTCTCGTTACTATCTGATCATTGTTGCACATCCGAAATATAAAGCTATGTGTTTGGATTGTCAGTCGCTCGCGTTATTGCTTGCATCACGTTATTCTAACAGAAACGGCGTAATGTAAAAGGGACCAAAAATCTGGATCGGTAATCATGACAGCCTTGAGTGTTCTACATCACCTGTTTCCGACGCTCCTATTTTGTTTGCCTTGCGTGGCCGCTTCTTTATGCAGGGTGAAAACGTCTTTTGCTTCATTTGATTTACAAGGTAACTCTAACGCTCAATAAGATTGTTGTCCCACTCGTACCTTAAAATTGTTGTAGCACTCGTACCTTAAAACTGTTAACAATAAAAAGCTATAAAAAATGCGACAAGTATAACTAATTCCACGCAAGCATGCAATTCTTTTCCCAATATCGAGTTTAAAAAAATCTAACCAATTCTTATCTTTTGAGGATATCGTTACCATATTTCTAAAGTCATCGGTTTATTCCGTTGCATAGTTACAACTTTTTGGAGCTTGGAAATTCGTGTTTATGCCCACCGCCCTTCCAACTTCGCCTGACAATTCATAATTTTCGATGAAGAACCCTGGGTAGAGTATCAGATTTTAAGATGCAAAAGAGCTACCAGATACTCACGGTGTTTGAGGTGATCAGCTAGACAATAAACGCGCCTACCTCATTTAGAGTATAAAAGCGATACGATGTCTTAAAGTGGTTGCAATTAAAATTACAAAGCACCCCCGGTACAGAGGAGGGTCTTCTTTTCTACAAAATAGAAGTCTACGAGTAGAGATCTATAAAACTACATAGCTTCCAAAGACAGAAAATTATCGTTAAAAGATGGGACATGGGACTGCAACTTCAAATATACTACGCGCAAGAAATAGTAGGCAAGAAAAGTGAGCTATTCCATTGTGTATCTCACATTACTAGAACACAAATCTCTTCGTCTTTATATACACCGTTGATGGCTTGCAATAGTCCGCAATAGAGACTACAATGGCGCTGAAAGATAAGATGCTTTACAATCCCAATTTCGTTCTTCGCCAATGTCTTCTTTTAGCGTTGTACCTGAACGGGTGAAAACCAGAAGAAATTATTCAAATAACTGTGGCAATTCCATTAAAAACAGACATGAATTTATAGGTTAGAAAACGGGCAATAAGGTGCTCAATGAAATACACAACTTACAAAAGGGAAGGATTCAGAAAGGGCAAAGCGGTGACGAAAGGAAACGCAAATATTTAGAGGGAGTCCTATGCAACATGGTAAAAAGAAGGATTAAAACCAGTGCAAGATGGAAATTCTTCCGAAATTCTTCCAAAATCCTGGACAACTCAAGGGGAGCGAGCAGGCAAGACAGAAGTCATGGCCAACATTGTGATGTAAATCATTGTATGGAAGGGTCAACGGATTCCCGGAACCATTAGCAATATTTTAAAAGGGAATATATATAGCAATATTTTAAAAGGGAATATATATAGCAATATTTTATTATCTATATATCTCCGTACACTCCACCGAAAGAGATCAGCATACCAGTCAAAATGTAATCGATCTAATGCATAAAAGACCCATGAACGTTTGTATTTTGTATCCGCTTTCGCCTTAGAATGAGATTGCAATATCTGAAAGACCAAAACCAGCACACCACGATGTCACAATATAAGTGTTGAAAGCGCTGGTCGAGGTCGATTTACCGAACTACTCTAATACCACAACCAGAAATGACTGAATACAGAAGCCCGTTTAAAGTAATAACTTCTTTTTAGGATACTATCATCAACGATGAAAATCAATAAACTAAACTCCTACTTCCTCTCAATACAGATTACAAAGCGTCCGTTTATTTACATAATCATTCAATCAAATGAGACTTGCTCAACGTCGGGTAAATAAACCGATCCTTCTAATAATAAGTACAAGTAAAAGAAGCAGTCTCTACTCTGAAGAGTCGATTCTAAAAGACAATTTTCTGTTCTCGAATTCTTGATGTCGCTAGTCTGAACGGACAAGACTGCTTCAATACCTTGAAGATCTTTCAAATATGTGTTACCATCAGTTTTCTGGTGTTTTCCTTTTTTATGTGTAAATTTGGAAATGCAAGATTTTGCGAGCAAACTAAAAAACTCAAAGGTCTATTTTTAAAGTTGAGCAATAATTAAACTGTGCTCCATTTACATCATACAAATTTGTGTCTGTGTCCAAAATTATGCAACAGAACAATAAAACGGCTTGTCCCTGTTTTCAAGCCATCCACGTTTCTATAACAGGTCGGTAATGGTGATCTTCTCTGTCGAAAGTTGAATTTTATGCACGATGAGGATCATTCCATCACAAGCTACCCCTTTAAGACTAGAATAAGAAAAACGTCCGAAAAAAAAATCAAGTTAAAATGTAAAACATCTTATACTATCTAGTGGATGATTTTGTTCTCCTTTAATCAGTTAACACAAACAAGTGGCTCAGCGGCTTGGATATGGCGCAAAGTACGTTCACCTCCTACGATGAAGGTATAACGCCCTTTCGAAGTACGAAATATCTAACTTTAACTGTTACCTGATGGTATTTCCTGTTCTCATTCTTATCCACTGTGGGATGGGACGGTTCTGCTTCATTTTCTTTGCAAGCTTTCGCTTGATACGGAAGGTTTTATGTGCAGCCTGTAAAAAGAGAAAATCGACCCAATACAGTCAGTTGCTGCAAGTCCACAGCAACAAGCTTGATATACCTACATTAAGGTAAGAAAGCTTTACATCAATTCGTGGACCATGCATAGTGAATCTTTGTTCAGCATTAAAGGAAGTGCCATTGCAATAACTACTGAAAGGCAGAGCCAGCAGTAACATAAGGCCATCAGAGTACGGGCGTGAGGGTTTCACATGTTCACTTACTTTGCATCATTAAATTATTATGATTCAAAAGAGTACTATTGCATTGGTTATCGGTAATAACATCTTTGTCTGGAGTCAGGAGTCAGGAGAAATATGAATCGAGTCAAATGAAAGAATATACAACTTCATGTTTCAATTAACCTGCATGTAATACTGAACGCCCGCCGCCACTAACCTGAAGTATAGCACTAACTAGTAAGCAATCATCGGTTACAAATATCACAGTATCTCCTATTTTTGAGGCCTTCACCAAATTTTTAAATCAAAATTATCTTTTCTTTGTCTGAAAGAGTAACGGTTTGAACATGGACGCTGGTATGACTCCTTCACTTAAAAATACAACCGTGTTAATACCTGCATAACGTATTTGAGATATATTTAAAAGTGACACGGTTTTCAAGCAAATCCATGTTTTTACGGCTGTTGTTGCTACGAAAGATGAAACAAGGGATAATACGCGCATCATAATAGCATGAAAACTTATCCCATACTATAAACAAATGGATGTTGTATGCCTGCACCGAGAAACAAATTTTGGGGTATTAGCTGAGCAATGACCTTACCAAAGCTGTCTTGCTGGGGAGGAGGGGAATACTGTTCCCTATTTTTGACTACACATAAATGTCAGCTTTTGAGCGATCTATTTTTTCTAAGAAATGAACATTGCCACCTGGAAAACAATTAATAGCAAAAGAC
Source organism: Carybdea cf. marsupialis auct. non (Linnaeus, 1758) (assembly GCA_010016065.2). NCBI lineage: Eukaryota > Metazoa > Cnidaria > Cubozoa > Carybdeida > Carybdeidae > Carybdea > Carybdea cf. marsupialis auct. non (Linnaeus, 1758). The sequence goes on from JAAAKL020001887.1 coordinate 14,991, forward strand.
AAATCATGATCATTGAAATTTAACTCGTCATGGATGTAGTTAAATTCATCAGAAATATCAAAACCCAGGGAAATCACACCTGCTTTGAGAGGTATCGTATATTCTTAGGTTTTCAAGCAAATTTGCATTATCAACGGAGAAAACTGTCAGTTTTACAAGAACGCACTATTTTAAGTGTACGAAAAAAAAAAATTACTAGACTTGAAATAAAAGCAGGGATCGAAATAAGAGTTTAAAAACGGTTCGCTATTTTTGCACTGTAGAGCAACAGCAGCAGGGCTTCAGGCTGTGAGCACCCCCTGCGAGCTTCCGTAATTTTGAAGTCTAAAAGGCCCAAAATGGCTCTGGGAACAGCAAAGAATGCAACAGTTTGTCTGAAAATAACGGGATGAAGCGTAAATTTCGAGGTCGTGTGAAGTTTAACTGTGATTGAGTGCCCTTTTCATGTGGGGCAATGAGTCTCGTCATTTTAAAATTTTCGCATGTCTAATTTTGGTTCGATAAACGGTCTTCTGATAACGAGGGCTGAATCGCGATGTTCGAACAACGGTTCACGAATCGCGAAACATTATTTCGAACCGTGGAAAAGGGACTAATGGGAGTAATAACCAAACAATGAGTACAAAAATTGTTATGAAAAGATGCGCGGTAATCAAGTGGAAGTTAACAAAAGCAAAGAACTAAAACGATGGAAGAGAAACCCTATCTGTTAGTTATTCAAACTTAGTCTTTATTTAGAAAGATGAGAACATTCATGGATAGAAAGTTCCTACGTTAGATATTGAAAACTGAGACTGAAGAAGTACGGGACAAAAGTAAAAATCTTAGAGGGCAACCTTGTGTCCAGTAGTTTTACTAAGCTCAAAAGCAGCGGGGCAAGACCGCTACTGACACGTTTTCCTGATGAGGTAAGAATCACCAGATGACTGACTAAGTACATGGCGGTGTGTCTGATGTAAAAAAGCGTTGCCACTTTTCAACCTAAATCTGAATACGATACAGAATATTTAAGAACATCTTGGAGAATATCCTTAAACAGAAAATTGTTCCTAAAGCGAAAAAACAGAATGAAACACAAACCTAAAATCTCGTTGATCTTACTTCAGGTTTATCTGTTTCGAAACTAAGAACTTGGAAGAGAATAACTAGTGGCATAAGGAAGGCAAATGTACTGCACGCGCTTGGAAAAAGTGAGTTTGTGAGATGTGACTAAATTTCTTGCTCTCAAAATAAGAATACAAAAATCAAGAAAGTCTATCGGAATGGTAATAAACTAACCAACCACAGTCTTCAAAATTCTGTCGTCTAAAAGCAATGTCAACGCAAACTGTCAAATGGGGAGTTCCAGCAATCATTTAAATCTTACTACCGTAGCAAGACCATATTCAACTTCCCATTAAACAGCCTTTCCGATATTACATCATAAATCAGCTCTCATTAAAATAATGCAGCCCAATATTTTTGTCTATTTTCTGCACCCCTTACCTACTTATCAACATGTTATTTCTGACTCTTTTTCGTTTGTTCTATACCTTGTCATCAATTATTTGATATAAGACATTACTTTACTGTTTACTAACATTCCTATAAGTGAAACAATAAAATTTCTGACATGAACACTTTCACTAACCAACCGCTATTTAAGGGTTATCCGTAAAAGTTACGTGGCCTTCTCGTTCAAGACAAACATTTCTCCTTGAAGACAAACATTTCTCAGTTGATGGCAAATTTACATGATCAGGTCATTGGTGTCGCTATAACTTGCCTACTCGATCCCACATTACCCTAATGCATTTTATGGTCTCGCGAGCATCCCTGGCTTAACCAATGTCCTCTATATTTACGCCCTCAGTATTGTAAGAAATAAGTCGAGGGTTGTTGTGTTATTCTAGTTTAGCGACCACGTCCCATTGTTTCAGAATAATCTTAAATCCAGATAACACGATGTTAAGTTTGCCATTAAAAAGGAAATGAATAGGAGTATCCCGTTTTTAGGTGTCCTGATCAGCTGATCTAATGGTACGTTCTCCATGTTGGCTGATCACACACATATTTTCACAGGCATCTTTAGCAGTCAGGATAGTTTTATCCCTTTCTCTTACAAGGAAAGTCTTTTGCTTTGACTACTTTGACGACAGCTTTCAGACGCACGCGCCCTTCATTTACAGGGCAGACATTTTTTAAAATCAAATTAATGCGTTGTTTTAAATAAAATTCCAACCTAAGGATTCTCACCTTCCACGCTTTCTATGGGCCACCGAAAAGTACACACAAAAGTAGGTATATTATCTGTACAGCAAGTCTTGCCCCAAAACCGTCAATATCATGATCTGCTAGGAGCAGTTACAAGGATTTTTGTTTTAAGCTGATGAAGACAGTTTGCAGATCGACAGAGAAGGCCTTACTTCCTGTCCACTACCTCAAAGGAGGAATAAAAAATTGTAAGGAAGGAAGTACCTATCTAGTATCTGTAAATGGTCCATATGTCAAGCTTGGAGCCCAAAAAGATTCACAAGTAGAATTTAATTGTTGCAATCTTCTCAGATGCTTCAGCAACATCTAAGAAACTGCTGCTTATTTGGGGAGGCTTATTTGTGAAATGTTACTAAAAGAAAAATTGTAAATTTTGTACTTGTAAACTTGGCACCTGACCAAGTCGATACATATTAAAAATGAACTTCTGCAATGAAGAGGATGACTACATGGCAAAAGATATGCACACAGTTTCAAAAGATGGGGATTGGGATGACAGTTACACTATTGACTATGGGATACTCATAATGTTACAGGTGATGGCTTCTCCATTGACCCTGCAGCAATTATAGCCCCATCTTACTCACTAAGAGTGATGAGCATTTCTGCCCTCCTTGCTACTGGTTTGTATAGCTTTCCCTAGAATCTGGTTTTCCTATATCATCTTAGCTCCAAATCTGCACTCCCTCAGCATAGGCTGAAAAATTTTATACCCCAACTTCCCTGGGTAGGAGACACTACATGTGGAGAGAGCTTCTTCTTACCTTAGGCTTTGAAACATTTTATTTCTCCTTTTAAGTCTAAGGACTTGTATTCATCAATTTTTGGACCTCTTTATTGATCCATTGCTAATGGTTTAGACTTGTTGAAAACAAGTGAAGATATTTATGTCCAACTAGTTCATTTTTGCTTTAATTTTCTTGCAGTTGTCACAAATGTATCTTTAATACTGGAAAGCAATGTGAGCAAATGTGATGAGGGGTGGTGGTGGTGGCACTGGACTGCAACCAGTAGCTATTTTCTTCCATAATCTCTTTATAAACCCAAGCAAACTAACACTTCCACACCTGGTTTTGTGAGTTTTTGCAGCTAGAATGTTGATGACAACTACTAGAAGACAATGCAAACTCCAGAAAAACAACAAGAAAACACAAATCAGCAGTTTTCCCCTGATAAATAAGTCTTAAAGCGGGGCATATGTGTCATTCTTTTTATCTCAGTATCAATAACTCCTGATGTATCAAATCAGGAACTTGTAGTAATCTATTAATAACAAAATCTATCAAAAGTGTCTAAAGTATGAGAGATAATCTATAGAGAAAAGCCTGGTTGAATTTCCAGACAGATCCCAAGGAAGAGTGGAAAAAAAATGCAACAATGGTATGACCCAATGCAGAGAAAGACTATTTTCAAGTTAAAAATTAGCACATGTTCATGCATAACAGGCTGTTTCAAAAGAAAAAAGATGATCACAAATGGTTAAAAAAAATTACTATTTCTATCTCTTTCTTAATCCAACAGAAATTATCAGAAATTCCATTTATCACAATACATTGGTTCAATTTAGTTAAGAGAGGCTGTCTTCTCATTTTTGGACACAAGTATCTGTGCTTGACATTTAAAATCAGTCTGAAGCAAAGGTAACAAATGCATATAATACTATGAGAACCACTACAGCAAAGTTTCCATGTCCAGATTTCATGTAGAAGTTTCAAAGACTGTATGGGTACCTATCCATATTTTGTGAAATGTTTAAACATCAGAAAATAAACTGATAATTCTGATGTAATAAAGTTTGCAGAAACCCATCTTGCAATCTCCCAATCACAGTCTAGAAAGTGTACTTTACATTTCCCACTGTTTAAAATTGGGTTGCAACTGTGGCAAAAATGCCTCACTCTGACCGAGAGTAAAAATATATAGACAATGGGAGTCTGCTGGAATGTACCTTGTGAATACAATAACTAGTTTCAGTGGGCAGTCAACAATGCATCAGTACTTTGCTACAGAAAAATTATGGCAAATCAAACAATAAGGAACACAAGTCAGGTGTTTCCTACAGTGAGTAACAATAGTGAAAAAGGTTTCGATATGGGAAGCCCCATTATCAAAGTACGTGATGCAAAAACCACCAAATATATGATCACTATTTACCATATATGCAAGTATCAGAAGCATCAGGTAGATAGAATGGAGCTTACAGATGCAACCACAACTTCATAAAACATGTGTTGATATGATATTATTTTAAGAGAACTGGAAAACAGAATCATAAAATAGAATCAACTGCAATATATCACTATTTAGTGATAACCCTGTATGAATTTTAGGATCAACATGTAATCTACTCAGTTTGTCACTTCTCATTGGAAAATAGAGCATAATGCCTTTGTGGTGCCTAGGCATCCAGAAGCCACAAATAAGATGTTCCACTCCTTCACTACCTGATTACTATAAAAAACCTTGATAGACCTAATTGCTCCTCAACATCATGAGCCTTGTAAGTGCAACAAGGGTTTACTGAATGAATATTGTTGGAATTAGAATAAAGAAAATCTAGCTCTTTGACAGTTAAACTTATACCTGTAAGGGTTCAATTCTTTCAATTGGAAAATATATATTTTGAAGAGCTAGAGAAGAATGTGCCCACCCTTCCATTCAACAGGAAACCACTAGTGTACATGTAGTACCAGCTCATCTTACAAATTCAATAAAACATTTACCTTACAATAAAGATAAGTATGGCAATTGAGTTTACATATAATTGATACAGTGGTTGATATAGATTCCAACTAGTGAATGTAGTATATTATTTTCATGTTAAAAGATTGGAACATGTGACGTTTGCACAGACCGAGTCACAGAGCTAGAGTAGGCCTGGCAAATAACAGAAACAGACCAAATGTTGCAGGGCAACTAGGCCTCTACTCAAAGCCACGTATAGACCCACAAACTGAGACATGACGAAAGATTATCTTGAAGACTCCACGTAGAACCAAAGGTTGCAGGACTAAGCAATTTATCACTTCTGAGATCAGATCGTCACCAAGTTGTTTGTGGTTGGGTAGACCTCCAAAATGGTGTCTTATTATGTGTTCATTGTATTTGTGCTAAATATGTTCTATGATTATGTTGTATAATCGATTCCCATACTCATATCTTCTAAAAAATGCGTATTTTCCGAAATTCTTAGCTGGGGTGCCGTGTAATGTATACTACACTAGCACCTAAATACACGCTCCCTTCAAAATGTAATCAAATCATTCAGTGAAAGTAGTAATTATTGTGCCAAGGCAAAATATAAGCGCTGGAGCTATTTTCCTTGCACTAAATCTACTGAATGCATCATCAAAATCTTACGTCAGCCCGGGCAAACTGCTACTAACCATACGATCATTCTACCCACCCTATGCTGACGCTTCAACTTGCAGTGGAAATGATGGGTATCAATGCATGATGTCATACCCGTACATCGTCCGTACTGATAAAATGATGTAGGGTTAACATTATTTTTCGTCGTTACGTGGAATCCTGTCGGTTGCTGACTTTGATATTTAAGGGATATTACCAAATAAACAACTTATTATTACCAACGTGTGGATGTTTGTTACAATACGTACACAATCAATTAAGTTGAAGTTGGAAATAACGGCTCTTCCCAAGTGACATAGTACAGGAATGTCATTTCTGATAGTCGGTTCTTACAACTCGACATCACAATTTATATCAGTATGGCAAGTTTTAATAGAACAAACCAAACAGGGTACTAGAGCACATTGATTGTAATAGAAAGCTTTTCCTTCACTTATTGGAAGCAAAACAACTTGGATCGTAGTGACCATAACATTTTAAACCAGGTCATCCCATTCTCATCTCAAACAATCCAAGCATAACAACAATCAAACTATACTTGCTAGAAAGCAAGTTGCCATCCAAAGTAGATAATACTGAGATATTTAAAAAGTTTTCTCCTCACCATAGCGTAGATTATCCACTGCTCTCACTAAATATTTTGGAGAAAAGAACACACTTCGAAGAGAGAGAAGGGTAAATCTCGTTCCCGAAATCGGCCTCTTTTTGAATTGCACTTTTGTTTACGTTCGATAGTTTTCCAACATGGAACCCAAGGTGGGATGGTCTTGAAGCGCTAACAACCTATGAAATATTTTCTAAATGGGAAACTTATGCTGCTGCAACTGTTTCACCAAAGAGGAGGAGGGAACTGATTTCTCCTTTGTTCCAGGCAAGGATCAGTATCAAGGTTCACGTGATGTATTTAGGAGACGACACGGAAATGGCACTTATTTCTTCGCAAATGGTGACATCTATGATGGGCAGTGGGAAAGAGACAAAAAACATGGTTTCGGAGAATACCGTTTTGCGGATGGGAAAATGTAAGTTCATAGCTTGCTCTTTCCTATAGTTTGGCATTTAGAATTTATCGGTGCTTAGATTTTACAGCCGCTGACTACCCGTCTTGAGGCGCACAGCTGAGCATAACCTGAGATTGAGGTGTTTTGATGGAATACATAATTTGACTCCCAAAGGATCTAGGATTTTTCCCGATTCTTCTTATTCTTATTCTTTCTCCATACCACCCCAACCTTCCTGATTATTCGATATGTTTTAATACAGTAATTACATAATAAAATGAGGGCTAGATATTTGACTATAAGAAAATGATTGACGTGTTTTCTAGCAATTCTCAAAAAAGGCAGGGCACGATTGGTCGATCCATCTATTTGTGTGGAGAATTATTTTATTAGTAGGAACTATTTAAGGATAATACAAGGGTTGATGTGAGCAAACGAAACATATATGTCGATAAAGATATTACCACGGAAAGTCTTCCAATGACCTTTTATCATTGGTTCCAGTCCGGTTTGTTCCATCTTGGACGATCCGGTTTTCTCAAAATCTTCATTCTTATGCAGTTGTTGTCCCTTGTGTCAAGAAGTCTTTCTATGGGACTAGTTTCTTTCCACGAACTGCTAAGCTGTGGAACTCTCTGTCGTATGACTGTTTTCTCTCTTCCTATATAGCTATAACTTAGATGCTTTTAAGTCCAAAGTGAATTCCTTTCTTAGCTTTTATGTTAGTTGTTCCTTTCCCCCCTATCTCCATCTGACCGTCGTGGTCTAGTGGATAAGTTCCTTGTCTTCAGATCAAGAGGATGAAGAAGTTCGGGGTTCAAATCCCGGAAGGGCCATTGGTGATGTCAGGAAGGGTATCCGGTCTTAAAGTGCTCTATTCTCCAGTAACAAGTCCCATATATATGGGCACCGTCTAACCCCATGAATGGGGAAAATAAACGTTAAAGCGGATATAAAAAAAAATCATCCTTCTCTCTGTCTTAGATGCAATCTATTTTGTTTACCTCTATTCTGGCTCATACAATGAGTGGCTTTTTGTTAGCTTTGTATGGTACTATGCGTACTAAAAAAATGAAAGTTAGTACCACCTTAAAATCATTGATCCCAATGCCCTTTATCCGATTCGTGCTACTTCACTATTGTCGCAAGAACAATATATGAGCTGATTAGCCGCAAATCTGAAGCCCCTGTGATAGAGGCCACTGGTCCAGTGTACCCACTCTCTCGGGCCTAGCGAGAAAGTCTGAAACTATCTACTTGTAATGAAAGTACATTCTTGAAATTGTTAATTTTTGCAACTTATGACCTTCAAATGAATTTGAGTTGGAGAGGAAAAAAGAAAGCTTGTTTGGGACTGGTGGCTGAGCTTTCGCGCGCAGAATGAACTCTTCATTCGAAAGCCTGAACCTACATCATTTGCATGGGCAATTGCCTTCAACAAACCTGTTGTTAACATGTTTTTTGATAACTTGGCCAGCCAAATGGACAAGTACAACTTTAGTCCTTGCAGAATTTATAATGTGGATGAAACTGGCTGTACAACAGTACAAACATCCAAAGCACTAGTCACAGCTATGGGACAGAAGCAAGTAGGCAGCATGACATCAGCTGAGAGAGGTTATCTTGTGACTGTTGTTTATGCTGTCTCTGCAACAGGACAGTGTGTCCCGCCTATGTTTATTTTTCCACAGGTGAGCTATAAAGAACACTTTATTAATGGAGCACCACCTGGTTCCATTGGTACAGCTAGACAGTCAGGCTGGATTGATGAATCAGCCTTTATTGAGTACATGCATCATTTTGTTAAGCATGTGCACTGCACTAAATCAGAACCTGTTCTGATGATTCTGGACAATCATTCCTCACACTGCAGTCTAGATGTTATTGATTTGGCCAAAGAGCATGGGATTGTAATGTTAACTATCCCACCCCACACCTCACATCATCTGCAGCCTCTTGATAGATCTGTATTTGAAAGTGAAAAACAGTTACCAGGAGAAAGAAAGTGAAAACACAAATCCTAATAGCCACACCTACCTGGGATGAGATAGCCCGCTCAAAAACTGTTTAAACGAAAAGACCAGGGAGAAAGGTAGATCAAAAGCTATTTGTTAACAACAAGCAATCTGAGTCTGAATCAGATGGGGAAGTATCTAATGTACATCAACTACTTGAAAGTGAAAGTTCATGTGATGACCTTGATGATGACGATTGAAGGTGATTTTGTCTTTGCCCAAGTCACTGGCAAAAAATTTTTAAAAAAAGCAAACTATATCTTAAGAATTGACTGTGTAGATTCTGAATGGGAATCCTATAGAGGCTTATTCCTGAAAAAGGTCAGTGGAGATGTTAGCCAAGGCACATCAGTTTCTGTCACTGACAATGATGATTGTGGAAGTATCCAGAAGGACCGCATTCTTCGCAAATTGCCGGTCTCTGTTGTATTGGGAGGATCAGAGAGACTCTGTGCACAAATATCCTTCAATTGCAAGCTTGACAAATATGAACTAAACTACCAGTAAAATAGACATGAACCCATTTGTGCATTCTTCACTTTTTAGTGATACTCTGTTACTGTTAAAACACTGTTTTGTTCCTATTGAATGATGCACTAGTCATCATATTGTTGTGTTGCTGAAAATTATCATATGCTCTTGGTGTTACCTATTTTGTTCAACTGCATGTATTGAACAAATTAAGACCAGTTACAGTCTGTTGTATTCCTTTAGTGCAACCTTTTTTAAGGATAAGGTATATGAAATTTGAACATTTAACAAAATGAAAGGTTGAAAATAAAAGAAATCTTGTTTTTTATGTTGTTTTGTTGCTTTTGAAGCACAACTTTTTACAGAAGGAACTATTTAGAGGATATTTGTTCTAAGAAATACTTACTTGTTTCAAACATAAGGGCCTACAACATGCTAGCTTGATAATTTCAAAATGACCATCTTACCCCAATAGGGTGACCATTGTACCCCAATATTGGGGTAAGAAGGTCACTTCCAACAATAATATTCAAATGAACTTTTCTATACGAATACATACTCTGAGGAAGAATATTTCTTGTGAAATTTCGGTAGAGATATGAAATTTTATGCTCATCCAACTTTTTACCATAAATATTCAGAACCTGGAGAACACTAACGAGAAATGTAAAAAAGTGCCCATCTTACCCCAGTCTCCCCTACTGTAAAACTTTGTACTACCGGTAGTCAACATTAAAGAAAGGTTTTTCAATTCATATCATGCTTAGTAGACAGGAAAATCCCATTTCTGAACCCCAACCATCCCAACCACCTTTAGCCATCCACTTCAATTTTCCTAAATCCCTGGTATTGCCTGCTTACTTATGTGTTGTTTTTGTTACAGTATATGACAAAATGTTCCTTTTCTGCAGACCATTGTTTACTTCCCCTTATGGAATTATTCTAAATTATACCTGGGGAGAAAGAAGAAATTTACCTAACTACATGGTATCTGTGGTTGATGCTTACCAAGTCCTAATATTGGCCAAATTGTTGATAATCAGCTATCCATATTAGATGCCATAAATAACCATACATGACCTGATTTATGCAAGTTTGACAATGTAGTTGTGAAGAGCAGCTGTTAGCTATTGGAAGACCATTGCAAAAGCCCAGAGTTTTATGATATATAAAATCAAACAATTAAGCACTTTAGAGAAGCACATCAGGCATAAATGTTTTCATTACCTTGAGTCACCATTTGTTGGACTCTGCACACAAGTTTCTTCGATTTTTTCCTTTGTTACTGAAGATTGTCTTCCTGAGTACGACAGTGCATTTAGAGTTTCAAGTTTGATGAAAATTTTAATGAAAGGAATATTTGCCATATCCACTTTGAATGGTCAGTAAAGGCATTCTGCATATCCATGTGGATGCATAAACCTGCAACATCCCCTTGAACTTCCACTTTAACTGTCATAAATCTCTGGTATTACCTGCTTAGTTAGGTGTTAATTCTGTTACAGTATATAATGACTATCAAGTTCATTTGCTGTGACCCATTGAGTAGCCTAAAATGTTTATGATGAGCATGTTTCAAATGAATCTATAAACAGTGACAATGAGATACGAAACATCCAGGGAATCAGTTAGAAAAGTAATCATATACAATACTTCCAACATAAGTCTTGACCGGCTCAATATCTCTCCTCTAAAAACCCAAAGTCTTCTTCAATTTTCCCATGAATTGTTTAGCTTCTCTTCAAAGTACACTTTTCTAATGGTGATTTTTGGATTCCCCAGGATTTGGATTCAGAAAACATCATAATGCATAGTATGAAGATTTTCATGCCAATCAGTCTTTAAATATAGTGCATTTGGTTGTTGGTCATGCATCATTGATTTTGATTTGTCACTGCTCATTTTTGTTGATAGTAGGTATCTTGAAATGCATGTAAAATACCTTTCCTGTACATACTTAAGGCTGAAATTTTTAGATTTGTTATAGAATAGGATGTATCTTTCCATGGTCCAAATTTGAACAAATTCTGAGGGGGGTGGTTTAGGGGCTGGATGAACTGGCACGGAATGATGTGTTCTTTATTAATATCGAATCACAGTTGAACCCGCCCTCTGATTACAGTACCTAGAGGTATAAAGAAACTACATTGAGCTAAAGGTTGATAATCCAGTCTCTCTCTCTATGATTGATATTGATTGATTATGAAACAAAATTAAAGTCAATCAACAGTTATTGACAAATCCAACATTACTAATCTCTCTCTTCTCGGTTTTTCTTTTTTTCTTTTCCTCTCTTTAAACAGCTCCTCTTTTAAGACATTTGAGATTGGTAATTCCAGAAGCGTTCTTCTTTGTAAAGGCATCTGCAAGTTGATCTTGTGTCTGAATCCAGTGTGCTTCTTTGAGTTCTTTCTCCTGCATTGACTGTCTGAGCACACTAATTTCAAGTCCTAACCTTCTTTCTGAAACTTGCTTATCAGAGTATATCGCTTGTTGCAAATCTCGATTGTCAATTAGGCAGGTAACAGGAATAGAGCTTGACTGCCCCTTAGTGTACATCAGCTCATTGTACAAAGCAGTGAAAGATACAACATTGTCAACACCATCAGCAAGAGCCAATGTTTCAGTTGCAAGCGTACTTCTTACTACTCTACAAATTTTCTTTGACTGCAAAGCAACAGTATTTACTTTGTCATTCCTTTCCTTTAAGAAAATTGCATAGCCACCTTGGCTTCCACCATCAGGAAGATTGTTAAATGATGTGTCACTATATAACAACAACTCTACCTGAGGTCCTAGATCATTAAATTTCAGATCGAAATGGTCATTTTGAACTTGCCGAGTTGTCTTATGAACAGTTTTAAGGTCTTCCACTGTGCCTGTTTTCAAATAAGCCGATAATATAGCAACATCAAACGGAATGTCTGGTTGAGTTTGCTTGGATAGCCAAAGTAACTGTCGTATCTTAGATAGAAGTACAGACTTCTCAGATGAAGAAAGAAGAGAAGTTTTTAATCTTTTTCTATCGATTGGAGCAGTCTTTTTTGTGTATATTCATTTTGATTCAATACAATACAATTGCCAGTTTGGCTAAGGCCAAGTCCTAAATACTTAAATGATTCACATTCCTCTTTCCCGACTTTAAATAGAGATCTGACTCGACTGATCACATAACTCGCAAATGAACCTGTTCCTGCCCATAGAAAACCATCCACATGGACTGCAAGAACGCCAGTCAATCCTATGCTATCACGCAAATAGAATGTGGCAGGGTCAATCTTTGTGACATTTCCTCCACATTGTAATTATTAAAGTTAGACTCTAGACATGTATAACAGAAAATTGTCAAGACTATGTAATCCCAATTGTGTAATCTGGTTTATCATGTGACACATGTCATATGTTGTATAAGTTGGTATATATTCTTTGTAAAACTTTACTCTTTTTTTTTTGAATACATTGGTATACGAGTGGAACACAATGTCTACTAATTTCTTATCAACAGCTATAAAGTAGTTTAGCCACAGTGCGATATTCTACTACCGTAAGGCTAGTAGAATCTAGCAGGTTATGGGCCCAGTGGCTGAACAGAGAAATTGATGTATTGCTGAAAGCTTCAAGCAGAAAATATGGCATCAGGATCAGAGGATAGTACCACGAACAGGATTGACAGGTTCAATGGGGTTAACTTTCACCTGTGGAAATTTAAAATGCAGATGGTACTTGAAGACAAGGATCTATGGTCGACTGCTAATGGACAAGAAACTGAACCAATGGGAAGTGGTGCCTCAGATGCAGCGATAATGAAGTTCAGAAAATGCGATAGGAAGGCAATGACCACGATCTGTTTGTCGTTAGCTGACAGCCAACTACAATTGGTGAGATCGGCCAAATCAGCTAAGGAAGCTTGGTCGAAATTAGAAGCTCACTACGAGAGGAAATCTTTGGCTAACAAGTTGTTTCTCCAAAAGAGATTCTTCATGTGATCATGAAGGAAGGTGACTCAATCACAGAGCATATCATAAGATTCAAGAATTAGCAGGACAGCTTGAATCAGTTGGAGTGTGCATTTCCGAGGACAATCAGGTATGTACTCTTCTCTGTAGTTTACCGGAAACATAGCAAAATCTTACTGTGGCGCTGGAATCTAGAGCAGACGACCTAACAATGGAATTCGTCATTGCTAGACTCCTTCACAAAGAATCTAAGAGGCAAGAGTCTACTAGAGAATCAATTCCTGTTGAAAAAGCAATGACCAGTGTCAAACGGGAATTTGTGCCTAGACCAACCAATTCAAAGAAGGTGCAATGTTACAATTGCAAACGTTTCGGACACATTGCAAAATTCTGCAGGAAGCCGAAGAGGAGTTCAAACATAAGCGAGGATAAAGGTCA
>JAAAKL020001888.1:0-28495 GCA_010016065.2 Carybdea cf. marsupialis auct. non (Linnaeus, 1758)
ATGTACTCTGTCGGTTACCTGTGTAATGAGATCTGACAAGTGGTCAGCAGTTTCATATTCTTATTTCCCGCCAATTTGTTCAATCCATGAGTTGGAGACTTACGCTTATTAAAGCCTGACTTGCAGGTCAATTATCTTGTCTTTTCTCAATGTACTCTCATCACAAACTATATAGTTTTATTACACTTACATCATTTCTAAAAGGACATAAAAACGTTATCGAAGGGAATTGTTGTCCAAGCTTTAAAAATAGATAATAAACAAAATAATAAAGGAAAGCAAATAGCCTCGAAGGAGAAATGACTAGTTAAGAGGAGGACGTCGTGGAAAAAGAGGTAGTACATGAGAGAAAGATTTATTGAAGAACACGTCAAGCAAAAGATGACGTTGTTGGACCTCTTATCGCCGTAAACGACTGCCAGCTTTCATTTGTTCTTTTTTTTTAAAATTTTGTTCAGTTTTAGTATAAAAATTCTAAAGTCTATCCGCCTAGTAGGACAAGAATCACGGACAGTTCTTTAATCATTTTCACTTTCACTCACTTTCGAATTCAATTTCGTTGAGGAGACATTTCATTGATTCACAAATTTCATGTGCAGTGCCTCATGTTTCGGAAAGATTTTTGATCTTCTTTGTAAGATAGCTTAGAACAGGATTCAAAGCATGCCCCTAGCAATGTGCATATATGCACTTTTTTTAAAAGATTTCGTAACAATTATGATACATCGCTTGTTTCATCTACTAAATTCAAACAAATGACCGCAGACTGTATGTTTTGCGCGATATTACGTAGAAGTTACAACGCCGTAGCCTCAAGTATTTCGTTATGTATTTTTGGTGAGTCGAAGCGCTTTGTTTTCATTTCCACCTATGCAAAAAGGTCTTGATCGTCCTCACTACGAAATTTAAGTAACTGATAAAGCATTTTGAGTTACTTTTGCTTTTGTCTTCTTCCTTCCATTTTCCTCTTATTGACAAGAACTATCGCACTAGATGCCGAATGTTCGTTAAAATACTCATGAGCATCTCCTGGCTGCTCTGTTTACTTCCCGCAATTCATGTAGCATTTCCCCAACGCCTCTATAAGTCTTTGGAGCAGTTGTTAAACGTTCAGTAGCTTCAATATCTGTCTTCATAAGTTTCTTCCTTCTTCCACATCGTTTGCCAGTTGCGACAACCTGTCTCGGGAACATAATTCCTTAGCTTTCCTTGATGGAATAATACCCGCTCTTAAAGAAGTCAAAGAAGCGAAACAATATTTGACCTCTTCGATTAATCGTAACGTAGCTAAAGATGACGACCAAATCGGTTTGCTTTAAACGAACGCTTCTTTAGATCTTTCCCAAGGCCAATGAATGGGAAGGTTGCATATCAAGGTTGATTTTACGAAAGAAGAAAAATACTCACCTCGTTTTATTATAGTGATCCGAGGAAATGGTTGTTACCTTGACTGATTCATTTTTGGTAATTTCTTAATTTTTGTAACTTGACAAGAGGCAAAGGTGGACAGGACTCCTATAGAGTTTTCTTGGTCCGTTATTTTCCCTCCAATTTTCTTTTCTTTCGTTTGGAATATATGCTCTTGTTCCCTCGTGAACTAATTTAAGCCCAAATGTAGGCCTAATTGTTGAGAACGTTTCATATCTTAATTATTTTTCTTGCGTTTCTTAAATAGAAAACTAAAGAAGGATACTGAAACATAGACCCCCTTTTGAACACTTTTGTATATTTATTTGTCGGTGGTTTTAGCACCGTTATTATTAATAATGTAGACTTATTATTTAAGTTGTTTAGCCATGGAGCTGAGTTAATGTTAAAATATTATAATCCAAAATGTCAAAAGAAAAAAGAAATAGTAGTAAATCCAACCAAACATAAAACGAACCTTAAGCTATACAAAAATAAACAGAATTACATAAGAGAGGTATCTGCATGTCTGAAATAAAGAGCAGCGCTCAAACAGCTGATTATTAACGGGCAGAATTCAGTATCCGCCTGATCAAGTAATTTTCTGTTTTGACAATCGTAAATACGAATTTAACTTACTGCCCTCTTGTAATCATTTTAATAAGCCAGAGGTTCTGTTTTTACGTGACGAGGATTTCAGTACTTCGTTTCTTTCTTACTACTTCGTTTCTTTCTTACTACTTCGGTTCTTTCTTGCTACTTCGTTTCTTTCTTGCTACTCAGTTTCTTTCTTACTACTCCGTTTCTTTCTTACTACTTTGTTTCGTTCTTGCTACTTCGTTTCTTTCTTGCTACTTCGTTTCTTTCTTGCTACTTCGTTTCTTTCTTGCTACTTCGTTTCTTTCTCGCTACTTCGTTTCTTTCTCGCTACTTCGTTTCTTTCTTACTACTTCGTTTCTTTCTTGCTACTTCGTTTCTTTCTTACTACTTTGTTTCTTTCTTGCTACTTTGTTTCTTTCTTACTACTTTGTTTCTTGTGTTCAGAACGTGATTCTTTGTATTATTCACAGACAGCTTATGTTGCAGCTGTTCGACTGGTTTGATAAGACAGTTTCTCTCTACAGGTTTTCTTTGTTATCAGGTTGCGTAAGGTATCGCACGTTGAAAGGGTTTATTACTCCGATTTGTGCCAAGGGAGTGGAGAGCAGTGTCTGCTAAACAGTGGTTCGCCCGGTCTTATTGTATGGAGCAGGGCTATGGATAGTGAGAATTAGTGGGGACGAATATTAGCAGCCGAGCAGAGATGCTGTCCAGTATGATAGCGGTGATATTGTTTAAAAGCAGAAGAAATGAGTGCGTACAGAAAGAACTGAATGTCGAGCGCTTTCTGCCATGAGGTGCAACAAACACGACTCCGCGGACAAGTTGCTCTACTCCGCCTGTGTGAGCACAAGATGGTAAGACAAGCCATGAATATCATTGTAGAGGTAAGGCGGCGAACAAGGACGTTCTGCAAACGCTGGATTGAAAGTGTGAGAAAAAAGACATGCAGAAACTAGAACCAAATCCTCAAGATGCTTAGAACAGCCAGCTTCATAGAGAAAAGATACAAACCCGCAACCATTAATCCATCCAAAGCCAATTTCAAGTTGCAAGATATCAGCGGGAATAAAGGGGCTTCAAACGATCAGTTTCTTGAGGAATATATCACCACCAAACGTAAAATAATCAGAGCAACTGTAGGAAGTTGTAACGAACAAAGGCAAAAGGGCGAACCTCCTATACGTCTTTATTCAAAGCAGCATCGGAAATGGCGAGTTTTGAAAATAGTAAAATATCGCTGAAGTTGCAAACGAAGCCAGGCGCAGACAAAGTGTGTCTGGCCAACAATACTGACTCGAAGATTCAGGTTTCTAATTCCTTTTCTTGTCTCTTTGCTGTCAGATGGTTTACTAGTGGCTATTTGCCATAGATATGACGCATCGCTTTATTCACTGTATGTCGTCGCGAAATAATACAATATGATTTCTGTAGTAGCAAGTATTACATTTTCAAGGGAGGTAAGATGGTAATAAAGTTCTGACAGATGAGCGTTTCAGCGCCGATAGGAGTTTGTAATAGATGATAGATGTTTCCGTTACAGTGACATTTCACACATGCTTGAGAGCTTGTACTGTACAATCAGATGGACAGAAACATTCAAATAGGCAACTTGTTTATATCAATTAAAAAGCTCCAAAGCCAGTTATAGTTTACAATTCTGTTGCATAAAATGAATGGATGAACTAAAATCAGACATTCTTCTTCTTGTAGTTTTGTGCGTCTTTTAAGTTTCTGTGAGAAGGTGGTCTAAAGTAGAACCTAATACAATGCAGCAGATCTAAACGTGTTGGTAAAAGATGTGATAATAAGAAATACCGTATTTTGAGACAGTATTTCAATGTCACCACCCATGATAATACATACATGATCTTACTGTTGATGGGTAAACGATCAACATCAACTAATATTGTTTTGCACCCCCATTTTCCATCAGCCAGAAGCCGTAAAGATGCCCTATGTAGTATATTAAGAGCAAAATGATATAACGATGGAAGCCTTGTCCATATTACACTTTACGTATCACAGATATTACTGTGGCGTTTTCTGGCGTTCCTCTGTAGACATTTTGTTTGTGTTTTAAGCACCGGCATGAATAGGGTCATAGACTGGAAACGAACTTGACCATCGAATTTCATAGGCAAAAAGTACCAGCAAGCTGCAGCTCAGCACCTACAGTATCAGAAATGAAAAATATCTTTCTCCACGAATGTATCAAGAGGCATGTTATTCCTAGATCCTTTCCAAGACGGCCTCAGAGAACTTCCCATTCTCTCCTATCATCAGTAAGGGCTTACTTAGAAGCATCCACGAAATATCTCAGAGACATTTGTATGTTACCGAGGAAAAAAGGGAGGAAAATATTCAGTTACGAGTAGTCGGAAACGACGCCTTTCGTCGTGTTCAGAATAACTTAAACCAAAGCAAAGGCATAGCCATAAAAGACGCCGCGTATGTCATTTGAAGCTTTACGACAGACGGTCATTACAAAACGTAGGGAAGAGTAATCTAATCTTTTACAAATTTATGTCGTTGTATGATGATCGGGAATTGAAGATTGATTGGGAAGAGAAACGGAGGCCGGCAGCCAAAACGATGGCGCGATAATGTGTATGAGTGGACGAACCTCAACCTCGAAACACTGAATGCTGCCGTGAAAGATCGGAAACTATGGAGACAAATCTCACATGTTGGTGCGCAATCTGCCGTAGGCGGAGGAAGCGAATGATGATGATGATGATCGTAAATAGGTGATGAAGTGAAGGCAGTTAGCTGTGAGAAGTGTGCGGCGAAAGTGTATATCAAAACGATTGCGCTGTGATACTTAAACTTTGAGCTATGGACCACAAGCAAACTCTTTATAATAGGAAAGGACAAATATATTGAGAAATAAGACAATTATTGTAGGTTTACTTCACAATTGTTCGCTCTTCACCTTAAACCATGGTGACCTCATGGGGAACTGCGACCCACGCGCGATATAGGCAAGTGCAGGCGCCTTTGAGAAGCCTTAATGATGTCTGTTAATGACGTTGTTCCAGATTTCAGAGCGTAAATCTTACTTTCCTTTCCTTTTCTTCCCTTTAGGTTGCATTGGGCTATAAATCAGTCTTGTCAAAAATCATCGATGGTCATAAACTACGTCTTCTGGCAGGAATAGGTCAGTAGGGCATTACGTCTTTTTTTCTGTTCAGTCAATGACTGAGCAGTATCTATAATTGTTTACAATGTTTTGTTTATTTAGTTAAGTTGTAATTGTTGATAAAAAGGCTGTCTCCAAGAGTATGTGTCTTGACTTAAGTAATCAAAGTATTACACGGCAATAATAGACCAGTATGTTTCTTCGTAGCCCTCACTATAATAATGTATTGTTTAGTTTATCGTATTGACACTCTATTCGTGGGTTATGGAATGGAGAACGTGAAACATGTTTACGTACATATGTACGAGTTTGAGAGATGTTTACTGGTTTCGGTATTATGTGTTGTCGGCTGTACCATGCTAGAGCCGCCGTGGTCTAAAGATTAAGGAGTCGGACTCACATGCCAGAGGTTGTGGATTCGAATTCCGCCTATCCCGATATAAAGACTAACAGTTGGGGAAAGCAACGGTAGACCACCCCTGTAAATGTGCTCTCTCTTCATGACATTGCTCACTCAGGCTGGGCAATAGGCCACGCTCGAAATCGAGTATGCCGCCATTAAAACCCAACTAAACAAAACAAAAAGACCCATGCTGGATGAAATAGTATAAATGCCAACATGACCATCACTATTCACAACAACTGGATTTCCGTTCGGTAACCTTTTCCATTGCATCCATGTAGCATGTGGACTTTACTGAAAATTGGAAAAATAGATGCATAATGAACCATTCTACAGGCACGTGGGGTTGCTGTAGATTTTGTAGAGGAAGCACCTCTTTGCCCTGTACCTAAACTCTATCATGATACTATCTGAGAAGATAGTAACCACGCATTCAGCTAAGTAGGCAGAGACGAGAGACGTATCCAGAAAAGCTGAAGGCTTGAATACATTTCACCTTGTGAGCGACAAGAATCAAGCCCGCAAATCCGCTTTATCATCATGATCATCGTCGTCATCATCATCATTATCATCATCATCGTCATCATCGTCATTGTCATCGTCATCATCGTCATCATCATCGTCATCATTATCTTCATCGTCATTATCATCATCTTCATCATCGTCATCATCATCATCATTATCATCATCATCGTCATCATCGTCATCGCCATCATCGTCATCATCATCATTGTCATCATCATCATTGTCATTATCATCATTGTCATCGTCATCATCGTCATCATCATTATCTTCATCGTCATTATCATCATCATTATCTTCATCATTATCATCATTATCATCATTTTCATCATCATCATCATTTTCATCATCATCATCATCATTATCATCATCGTCATGATCATCATCCTCATCCTCATCCTCATCATCCTCATCATCCTCCCCATCATCATTAATTTTGCTCGATCTCGATCCTTTGGGGGCGAGGACATTCGTTCGAGAGTTTTCAACCCCGGCTTATACATTTGTTCTAAAAGTTAAAATTTTGAAACTCTTGATGTGAATGCCCTTGTATACCATCCCATGTATATTTTCGTAATATCAATGAGATCCTTTTCACTATAAACATGAAAAAATAGAGCGTTGATTATTACCATTCCTCTGATTATTGAAGACCTCCGGCAGATCGGAAGTCTCTCGTTCTTCATGTTTAACTTGGTCCAAATGGATTAAACCCTCTACCAATGCTTACCAGTAGATACCCAAATTTTTGTGTGGCCTGAAGTAAAGTGAATTTTGTTTTTAGTGGGAGGTTCATGTTGTTTCTTAACATGCTAATAGATTTCTTCTAGCAAGCCGAATTCATTTCATAATGTGCTGTTTTTGTTGTGCTGCCTTTGTAACGCATTCTTTTGACATTAAATGAATGTGTCATGCTGGATATTGCTTCTTTAGGTCACCTATTCAACGATGATTTCTCAACGCTTTCAAAGAAAATAGTGGACAAGGTATTATTGAAACCTATCTATCTTCCTTCTCTTTAGAAAGACTTAATCGTTTTGAAACCGTTAAGCGCAGAAATTTCAAAACAAATCCGTATGTGATTTCAAGATTTAGTCTCGCTACCTATTTCTATGTTTATGATAAATCAAATTGCTCAATTGTATCCTGATGTTTTAAGAACGTGTTAGTAACCCGCTTTTCTGCGGTAGTTAACTGATAAGAAATGGCAGAGAATGTCTTCACGTGGAATAAGCAGAACCTCCAACGCCTACCGATCCCCACTTGTTAGCATTGGTCACCTTTCCAAGACCGTCTCCAGAACATCTGATAGTCTATATCAATATATCCCACCTCATCCTTCATCTCTTCGGGCGAAGTCACTTGTTGGCGAATTACGAGCGCCAAGGGATCATAAATGTCGTATGGCCATTGAGTCTCTAGTAATGAAGAGTAGATTCTGCATTAGGAGGTCGATCTGTATATTACAAGGAAAGTTTGTAGCTTGAGGAATGGCCGCATTTTGAGCCGATGTGAATTGATTTTACCAGTACCTTGTTTTTTTTACGTTTTGCTAGACATTGGTCACAGTTTTTGACCAAGTATGAAGCATGAAATCTTTTGAAATTAAGTTGTATTTAAGAGAATAGAAGATTATGATTTGCTTCTAAAATAGCAGTTAGGAGCTTGTCTATTTCTTGGCACCCGTGTTATTAACCAACGCCCTACGTTGCTAACCTTTCCTTTGGTCAGCAGATAACCCTATTTTTTATTTTGATGACGTTGCGGACACACTTTCATATTACCATAAAACGAATCTTCTTGGTAACAGTTGTTAAATGTTAGGCAGTTAAACAAATGCAGTTCGATAAATGAGACACTTTTAACAGCGATGTGCAGTTAACCCAATTGCTACCTTTCGTGCTACAAGCCATCTTGTCAAGGATTTTCTTCGCGTTAGTAACTAGATCACATTGTGTTCTATCATTGCTACTGTAAAGGCGATTACTGTGTATACTTTTTGTGTTTTTGTGTCCTTTTTGGAATATCACTAATAGAATGTCAGAATTATAAAAGAGACTATGGCATATTGGCCAACCATTACTGTACGCCCAAACTGGAAACGGTCGTTAGAACAGCCTTGGTTAAGCGGTGGTAACGACATCTTAAAATACAGTGTTTTCGAAACGTTGTAGAAATCATGTGTACACGATCACATCGTATCCCTCGATGTGATAAGCTAGTTAGTTACCTATCCGAATTGTCATCGGTTTGAATTATTCTTCTTGATCGTGGTTGATAACTCCAAGCACGTACAAACATGTCAAATACTCTCAGTGGATTGTAGAAAAAGTTGTACTGGGCATGTCGTTGCCATCACGTAACGTAGACTGCCCAGGTTGAAGAAGCGCTTTCGATTTGATTGTATATGATTCACTGGGTAAGTCTTTCACTAATACTTGGAGATCTATGGGATTATGAACAGTGTGCCTTCCAGGTAGTGGTTTTATTGTTTAGTTGTGAGCCGCTGAGATGAAGATGAATTTGTACGCGTGTATCGCGTTTGATCATCTGCTCTTCGAACATTGTGTGTACAAAGCACAACCTTTGCAGACACGGTAATTTAGGGGGTTGATGACTGATGGTAGATTTCTGTAGGGTTCCGGCCGTCGACAAAGGTTCGGCACCCACCCATCAAGATCGTTGCTATTTTTTTCGATGGAAAAAATTGAAAGCCTGCAGCTTTGGTACTAAGCAGCTTTTGCTACAACGAACACAAAACCATGCCATTTTATTGAAACGTTATAATGATATGACTTGTAATATCTAACTAAATTGTTCGTTTTGTTGTTGCAGTTGTGCAGTACTCTTCACGCAGAGTCGGGTACTGTCCTGATTGTGGATAAGTTATCGGATGAACTGTACACAAACG
This sequence comes from Carybdea cf. marsupialis auct. non (Linnaeus, 1758), assembly GCA_010016065.2. Classification (NCBI taxonomy): domain Eukaryota; kingdom Metazoa; phylum Cnidaria; class Cubozoa; order Carybdeida; family Carybdeidae; genus Carybdea; species Carybdea cf. marsupialis auct. non (Linnaeus, 1758). Next base: position 8,986 of record JAAAKL020001888.1, read on the forward strand.
TGAGTTTCTTTTTATATCAATTTCCTTTAGCCAAATAGATTGTTTTCCATTTTCTATGATCTAGTGCAAAGCAGCATGTTGCAAGTATTTCTTGTTGTACCTGCATCTCATTTTAGTAACCTATTTTGAAGATCAGTATTGCACTTGAGAGTAGCAAGAATGATGATGACATTTCATGTCATACCTGACAGCCACTTGACCAAGTGTTATTTAAGCAAGTGATACTGTCCATTTCTGTTATATTATGTAGTAGAGAAGACTGCAGCATTTTCACGTCTGTTCTAGATACTGCAGGGTAGTTTCCTCCTCATTATTCTGTGTGGAGTCAGTACGTTGTCCCGATCATAGGTCTCTGTGAATGGGGGTATAGTGAGCAGCGGCTTCCAAGGGTGTATCGAAACAGGTCACTTGGACAATTGGTCAGGGTGGGCTGAAAGTAATTTAATGCAAACCCTCCATTTTTTGAAGAAATAAAATATTTGCAGCCTAAAAAATTAATCATGTCAACCTGACACCCCATCCCCATATCAAAATCTTCGCCATTGCTCTGATGTTACGAAACTTAATTACTCAGTTTTACTGAGGTTGGGCTATTCCTTGTAACTGAGAGAGCGTGGTAGGTTGTCACTACACAAAGTTCTTTATTCACCCATTCACGTACAATGCGAATATTCAGGTGACTAGCACGTTTTTTACAATAAGTGCCTGAATTGAGTCTCTCCAGACATACCTGTCAGCAGAAACAACTTGAATTATTTCCACTACTTTCCACTAAATGAATGGCGAGATATCTATGGGAATTGAACATTTTTATATCTGTCATGTGTTTTATTTTACAACATCAGTCAATTCAAGGGTGCTTCTTGTTATATTTTATAAACGATTCCTTGGACTGTATCATAATACAGATCAACTAATTTCCCAAAGAATACGAGATGGGTCTTAGCCTTCTCCGCCAGACGTTGCCAGTGAAGCAGTACCTTCCCTGTAATCATGATATGCCGTGCTAATAATTGCAAAGATGTCTTTGCGAATTTGATGGCTTATTGGGGAAGCATCGGGTGGGGCTGCAGTAATTTGTACAGCTTAGGACTTCAACCTTTCTGCCTTAAAGGCCTAGTTTACAAGGGAATAAAATCGACAAAAACTTGACAGTGATATTTGCCGTTTTTATCGTGTTATGAAGACTTAGCAGAGGCGATATGTGAAAGTATATGAAATAGGGACCACTTCTTTCAGGTTAGAAGAGTCCTCGTTTTCACGTCGTTTGATAGCGAGGCTACAAACGAAAGGTAGGGTTGATTGATTCCGCCAGTTCCTCTAGTTCTTTAGAGAATTTCAGTGAGTCTGATACTGATTCACATAAGTGTATGAGTTTGACGTCGGATATCCTGAGTACGAAACTCCACTTTGTTTTAAGAAGTTACGAAGTTCGTCAACAGTAAATGAGTAGAAATGGACTCTGTCAGCCATGGTTGTTTTTTATCTGAACGTTTGGCCCTACCATTGAAACTTCAGACGACGTAGTTTTGCGAGGCTGCGGCCAGATCGAGGCTAAAATCGCTAGCCTGAAAGAATCGTATTGGTAGTAAGCATTCCGCCCCGTTGAGTGAAATCCAGAAAATGTTTTTGCAGTGTTGTTGTATTGCTGCAAGGTTTGTGAATGTTTGAAGGGAGCTCTGTTAAAAATAAGAGAGCAGGTTTGTATATGTATATCGAAGTTTCACAATTGAAGTTCCACGTAAGTTGCTAGAAATCGTCAGAGTGAAATTTAAGAGTGCTGGAATTCAAATCACGTTACACACTCTTTAGGTGGTATTTGCAAAGTACAATCCGGTGAATGCGGTGAGGCAAGACAAGAGATATGCCATCTCTAGAAAACTGCCTTCACCTTAGACTCATGCTCGCCCCTAACCGAGCCATACTTCAAAGCAACGTACAAATTTCTCTTGTGGGTTTGAAGGTGAAAATTAATCGTTGTAAAGACAGGTGTAGTAATGTTTAATTAGTTGTGCTGTACATAAACATAAGAAATGGAGATGTACAATGGCTGCATGCCGCATAGCTTTACTGAGGTACTTTGATGACAGATGTCTTAATACAGCCGGATTCACAACTCTGATGAATACTTTCTTATGCTAATTCACCCACATCTTCTTTCCTTTTTCTAATCTATTTTGAACGTCAATGCTATCTTGAGCGTGAGGCTTTCCACAGTATTAAAGAGTAATATTAAACCGCGTCTCGTTCGCTTGACGCTGTACGGTCCCCTTTGACTTCCTTGAAAGCATGAACCCAAACAACCTAAGCCATTTGATGTTACAAGAAGATTATATTTGAAAGAATACCTATAAAAATGTGGACTACTTTCGGGTACATATGGTATTAAGATTAATTGCACCTGCAATTGACGTAGGAGTAATGTTTTATTTCTTAATAGCTGTTGTTGGAAGCAAGGAGTTTATTGTTTCAAGGAAAATTTGGCTGGGTGTGCTAGCGTTAGGATCAGTGAGAATGACGCTGATAAAACAGGCGAGGACAATCTGGCTCTGCATGGTAGTGATTCGAGGAAATCCTTGTTTTCTTGCAATCCTTTACAAATTCAGTAGTGCATGGGTGCACACCGACATTCTTCTGTGAACATTTTAATGCCAGTCCAGTTTGCTTTAAAGCAAACATCTGCAACGTTTGTCACAGGGTCAAAACTACACTCAATAAAACTCGGGGCTTTAATGACATTCGGTTGAACAGAAGTAGGTTGCACAAAGTCAGAGGTGGCTGCTTCAGCACAGAACGTCCCCGCTCTGTGTGGCACATAGTCGTAGTCGGTCGTCGTAGACAATCATGATTCCTGACGAAACATATTCCTAAGAATTTGTGAAAAACAGGATTGAAAAGAATTACCCACTCTCCAAAGCAGCTGCATAATAAGAATGTGATATGATAACAACAAACATTGCATAAACAATCAGTAAAGACTAAATTGATTGAATCAAATACAGCTCACCGAAAATTGTACTAACAATCGAGATACTAATAAACATCATACGGAATATCAAGGAGGCGATGAATTGGATCTATTAAAAGGCCATGAAAGTAACTACTCTTTCAATAAATTTCTGATGTATGTGAACGCCCCTTCTTTCTTAGTCTCACCCATTACATTCTACCTACCCTTGATAGGGGCCTTCATCATTTTATATAAATAATATATAACTAAAGAAGCTAATATGATATGGCTATTAAGTTTGACAAATAAATTGTTTAATCCATTTTGACTCGTGAATCATATAAAGATCAAAGAAATAAATGATCAAATAATGAATAGATAAATAAATTATTTGATCAGTGCTACACAAAGAAAGCACGAACAAATATGATCTTAATTCGTAACAATGGCTTTATTAATTGTTGTTGCTTATCATACAGCTTTGTAAACAAAGTTTAAAAGTAATTATCGGTAAGAACTTAAATTGTTCATCTTTCCTTTCCTTTTTCGTTTCTGTTGTTGTCCTTTCTCCTCCGTACTTTCCCCGTAATTTTCTTTCATTTCTTCCTTCCTCCCACCTTGTTTGCCATTATCTCTCTTTCTTCCATCTTTCTGTTTGTTTATTTCCTTCTTTGTTTTCCTTTTTTCCTTTTTCCTTTTTCCTTTTTCCTTTTTCCTTTTTCCTCATTTCCTGTGCTTGTCATTCTATTTATGAGCAATCTTTTCTTCGTCATTTCCTTTTGATAAATTTTTATTGTTGTTGATTTCGTATTTTAAAAGATGTATTTTCGGTTTTGTAGCCTTTCTTTAATTATACATTCCATGATCACAACCCACAACTTTTATATTTCTGCTTCTTTCCATTTCATTTTATTATTGTTCTTCCTTTCTAAACAAAGCATATCCCATTGATGTTCAAATTCACCCCTAAATAAAGTGAATTAAAAAGTAAGGTTCTAATGTAATAGAACGAGCTTATCTTAAAGTTATTGAAATAGATTTATTGGTATCTGATATTAGTCTTCTCCTCATTCCACGTGGTGTACGAGAATTGGGACGGAGACACTAGCAGTTGTAAGATTAGTTTATAATTTAGAATGGTATTAGCATTTCAGCGTTATTTAAAGAAACGAGCAAGTCATGGGATTTACAAGTGCAAAACTGTTGATATTTTATTAACCAATAAGATAACACACATTAATTTGCATATTCTATCAACTGAGTAATTAGGTGGACAACCTGGCCAAGTGATTTAGACCTATAGAGTTTCGATGTCTAGTTGTTTTTTAAATTCTTTGTGCAATGTATCTGCTGTACCTAGCTGTACTAGGGTGTAAATTGGGACGTGGCTGTAATGGGTAAAAAGCAAACGTAAGCGAAGTGTCTTCTGCAGTCACTGTTCTAGATCCCCAAGGACGTGTACTGAAAAGAATGCATTTTAATAGCAAGCCTGAGCTGTTGGGTCAGTGATTGAGTGCCTTTGGATATGCCTGCCTTTGGATATGCCTGCCGTAGAAAGAGTGCTAAATTAATGTCGTTTACTTTACGTTTTTAAGTTTGCGCAGCTACAAGGGAGGTCTGATTCCCCAAGGGAAACTAATTCTGATGGACTTTTAACCGTTAAAATGCAATAACTAGCAATGTATGTGCAATATGAACTATTTTCATGGCTCCTCTAAAGAATCATGGAAGCTCAGGGATGCAAAGCCCAGTGGATTCCATAAGTAACCTTTGCTCTTCTTTTTACAGGTTCTTGGAAATGTCATCTTCCCAAATGAGTATCGCTTTCAAGTAAGTTTAGTAAATTTAATAATTACTTCAGTCTACCCCATTTGCAATTTCTCCACAAAGAGAATGTGTTAAAAAGAATATATGAATCCAGTAAGAAATTAAAGACTTTGTGCTTGACTAAACCCACAGCATCATTGCCCGTCAGAAGTACTCGACATAAATAAAAGCAGTTTCCTCTTCGCATTTCATTAACATCTTTATATTCAGCATTTTCTTATATATTATTATATTATATCTTAAAATATCTATTTTATTTATCGACAATTAAAAATCAAATATAGAAATAGCTTACATCTCCGCCAGTGCAGCATCTGAGATATGATGGTTTTGCAAAATAAAATGCAATCTTTAGCAATCAACACAATTATTCTTCTGTTTCTCTCATGGTTAAAGATTTACACTCTACTGAGTAATAGGAAGTGCAAGCTATGGCCAGCTGAGATCAAAACAGTATCAGTCAGTTTGTTAAGTTTATTTAATCCCAATAGCTTAGTAAAGTAATATATCTCGACTGAATCCCCTGAAGCTACATCTTCAACTGATTTTTGCAAAACGATAAAATTGAGAGTGAACTCATTTGCATATATTTTGGAATGAGATAAACCGCTAAGCTCTGAGCCTACGTTTTCTAATAATACCTGACTAACTATATCGGCGTGCATGCGCAGCTGTACAACTGCAACCCACATCAACCAGAATAACAACGAAGGCTAGTGCCGTGTTAACGGCAGGATCATTGAAGTGAAGAGGTGGGTGACCCGCTAACGTATGTAAGAGGGACTGTAATGAGGCAGAAAGAATGCTCTCAAACAGCAACCCGAAATGGTTTATGAAGGACAAATGGTATCTTAAACTGCAAATCCATATAGAGTAACAAGGACCTTTGAGCTTGGTGTAGGGATCCATCACTGTTATAATTATGCTCCAGCAGACAAGACAGCATTGTAAATATCACTTCTGAAAGTATAAGGTAAATCTTTCCTCCGGCTGCAGTTGATGTTGGCTCGATGTAGGTAGAATACAGATAGTTTGAGTGTAATATGTACAGGTAAATGCTTTCAAATTTGAACAGATACGAAAGAAATAGAACGTATGTCTCCACCCACAATCAAACCCATCACCAATGCCCTCGTGGCGTGTGCTCGGCCACCTTAACTGAGGATGATAGATTCTCTCGTCGATATCGACGTATGAGAGCTCAACTGCTCCATCAGATGAGCAACCTGCTCAGTGAATCAAATTAAAAATGGCTACGTAGACCACAGTCACTTGTACTTTTCATATTTTCTGCAAACATGTTAAGTGTGATACATGTGTGACAAGGCTAGACTATCCAAACACAGGTACAATTTATCCGATTGGCTTCTTGAGTTTCCGTTTCCCCAATTTCCCTGACATGGACTGGGTGGACCCCGTGACTATGTTAAAGAAAAGTTGTCAAAGCTTCCTAGCATTGGGATCGAAGCCGGGCCGATGGTTTTCCAAACAAGCTCTTAGACCACACGGCCACACTCGCCCTGATTTTGGTTACCATTTCTCGCCACATGAACTCCCAATCGTTTACTGATGCTCAACGCGACTCTACGCGGTTTGAGTTACCGTTCTCCCTACACCATGTGAATTTACTTTTGATCCATTGTCAATGTTTTAAACACAATCACAGTGCGATATGGCGGGGTTTTATGTCATTTTTTTTGTAAGACTCGCGTGAATAAATATGAATCGTAAGTAAAATGGCATCGAGTTTTCCCAAATATTAACTTCCACATATCTCTTGCCGTAGGTTGTTGAAAGTGGATTCCTATTCCTTTACTCAAACCCAAGGCTGCAATCCTTCGAAGTTGGTCAGGTGAGTCTGTTTGATGATGGTACAACAATTATCATCTGTGTAAGCTTTTCGTTAAACTGCTTTCCTGCTTTTGGTGCTACTCTCATTAATCAGCAAGTCATGCGATGATTGAAGACGTTCCCAAAACCATGTTCAAATGTAGGTGACGGGAAAACCCTTGACACGAGGCTGCTTGGACGCCAGAGTTGCTTGTCGATGTGCCAACCTTGAAACTGTGAGCATGACAAGGCCAGCATTTCTAATGAAAAAGTGAATTCGGGCTCTGCTTCAGCCGTGGCCATTTTTGCTGCTGACTATAAACGCAATTCTATGGCAAAAGAATTCCAACGCGAGTTTTTTGTTTTCGATCCAGTTGCATTTGCAGCTTATGAAATGTAAACATGCCTTTGAATATTTAAACTACGGAAGCCAACTGGGTATGAGTTGATTATCGGTGCAGTTTACTTTGCTTTTGTACTTTTTCTTTTGTACTTTGTACTTTTGTACTTTTGTACTTTTACTTGTGCTTTTGTACTTTGTACTTTTCAGGCTCTTTCAGGCAATTTTGCTTTCTCAATTTAACAGTAGTGCTGAAAGGCATTATGCGATGAAAATTTTTAGACCCCGTTTATATGAATCTGATCCAAGTAGATCCGATTCCATTCGTAGGGTGTTTAGACCGGATCGGATCCACTTGAATTCGTAACCGTGCATGCAGTCTGAATTAGCCAAACCATCGGCTCTTTCTATTCCTATTAGAGCTGCATTCAAACGGAATGTTGAAATATGAATGATAGGAGTCAATGTCAATATTAGTATAAAAATAGATCATGAACGGATATCACTGAAGATCACGCCAATTTTACTACTAGGTCTTTCGCCTCGTTTTTGATACGCTCCAGTTCTCTTACGGATCCAAGCGTTTACACGAGATCGGACCCACTTTCAGGAGCGGTCATAAACTGATACGGTTAGCAGCGCAAAAGAAGACCCGAGTAAACGTAAAGCCGATCCATACCAGTTCTGGTACGGATCCAGTAAACAGATTCTCATTGTACATGTGTTATATCGTCGTTGTGCCGTACGGTTTTTGTTAATTAGACATTGGATTATCATCATCATCAGATCGGGCGTTGAGCTCGGATTCTTCCGACCATTTCCTTTCATCTCTCTCTATCCGCCATTATTGTTGGGAGTAAATCTGCATCCAACCGTATGTCATCAGATAACTGGTTGATATAGGTGCGTGGTGATCTGCCAATGCTTCTTTTCCCGTAATTGGGCGCCCATAGCAATACATCACTTGCCAGTTCAGCCTTGTTTCGCCAGACGTGCCCGGCAAGGCGCAGCCTGCGGTCACGAATCGTTTCCGTGACTCGTGACACGTTGCCATAGAGACGATTGTTTGTGTGGTGATTCTCCCAGCTTACATTAAGGGCAGCGCGAAGCATGCGTGTGAAGGTTCCATCTAAAGAACAACTGCTGTCTATTCGTCAAGGTCCAGGTGGTAGCGCCGTAAATGAGGACGGATTATATTTGACCAGAATGCAAGTGTCTCGTATACCGCTTTCTTCACTTCGCAGAACAAATAGTCTAGAATCTCTTCCTTTTACTGACGGCAGAATAAATGGAGTAGCAGATTATCTCCTTGTTTACTTTTTATAATTATTTTGGGTCATCAGTACAAGTTAAAGTGTAACCATTATTCAAATATTAGCGCTAGAGGTACTTATGCTTCTCCAAAACGGAAACATTATTGACATTCGGGGACTCAATCGCCCAAAACAACATATTTGGGAAGGAATCTCCCATCAATTCAATTGTTTTAAACAACTGCCACCAGTTAATTTGTTTACGACATTTCCAGACACAGTAACCACAACAAACATGTATTAGATCACAAGACTCCAAATATGTACAGACGTCGTGTCGTATTAGAAAACATGAATTGAACTGGGTACCCCAATGTTGCTTTTGGAGCAGAATAGATTGTTTGCCATTTGTTTACAAAACTCATTAGGTTGTATGATAATAGATTTTTGACCCAGCGTGATTTCGTTGATAGACTTGGTCGTTACTAGAGTCGTGCTGCACTCAAAGTTGACATGTTAGGTAGTGTAGATTTGGTTGTGGTGGCCACTCTAAAAGAAGGTCACAACCATTTCTAATGAAAAAGTTAATTCGGACTTTTCTATTTCCATGGAGATAGAGTTAGTAGCTGAAAAACAGTATTCGTCTCCTAAATTAAGTCTTTATTGGCAGCAGTGGTTATCAAAGTCGGCAGGTCAAGGTCTAGGGCTTGTGTTTACAATCACCATGAAATTGTTCGAAGTTAGGGGTCATTCATTTGAATCAAGGCTTGGGGTTAAAGTCGAGAGTTACTATGCCGACTTGAAGTTTCATTCTTAGGATGTATCGTGAGTCAGGGGCCGAAGGTTTACAGTCGTATATATTAGACACTTATGGGCACAAGACAAGGGCAAGTTTGTCAAATTAATGTTTAATTGCTTAAAGCGATGGTCAGTGGGTAGCATAGTAGATCACGCTGGAGAGTTTTGTTGCCAACCAAGAATCATCGAGCTAAAGAATGAAAGAATTGTAATGATGGATGATTATTCTGGTTCAAGTACAAAATCAAACATAACCGTACTACAACTTTTTTTTCATAAGATGAAAAGTATGTAAAATGTTACTGCTAACAATTTAAGGATGATGATTGCTCATTTATGGTTTTATCTGTCAATTACAGACGTCTCAACTTGGGGCGGATCTGAACAAACTTGTCGAATTTCGAAAATCGGGTAAGTGTTTTGAATATGGAGAAGAAATGGAAAGTGAATTTGAAGGTGTTACAAGAAGTCAATGATAAACTATTTAGTCGATGTGATCTGATTTGGTAGGGACGACAAGATATGGCGTAAAATGATACAGTACCATTCCTACCACTATAACGATTAGGGAAGAGTGTTAAACTGCATGGTACATAGATCGTGTGAGGTGCTTCCATTGTTGTTGCTACCCTTTAGTTATCGTGTTCGTTCCCAGTCTTTCACCAATGAACATTTACATTCAGCTCTGCGAAATATTGGGAGACAAGCCTTTCTTCATCATTTGCCTTAGATAATGAAGGATTGCTATCCGAACTGGCAATCTGCCCAAAACCGAAAGTTGTAAAGTTTTATCGATGATTTAGAGTTTTGGAATTGCAAGATTTAAAAGATGCCAGAAAAAATTGCATGCTATTATCAGGATTCGAACTTGTGGCCAACGCACTCCCAGGTTTTGCTGTACCTACTGAATTATGGTAAATCGAGGTGATTAGATATTGTATTTCTCTAGCTGCCACGTCTTTTTCGGATCATTTACCAGTGGCCATTGACATTGAAGGTCGGCCCCACCCTGCCTTATGATTTAATCAAGTAAGGACTGCCATCCAGTCCCTCAATCTACCTAAAGGCCATTAATATGATAAGAAAGGATTTGAAATAATAACTTTTAAGAAATTAGTAAGGAAGTGATAATCTTACCACAAAGATTCCTGCAAGTGTTCACTTTCAGTGCTAATCCGACACATTTCATTTCTATGCTAGGTTTCACTCCTATCTTTAGCAACCCTAGACTTAGAAGAAAATGTTGACGCCAGAATATGTTAGACTCGGCTAAATTGTACTAAATTGTATCTTCTGCTTGTGGTAAAAATGATTGACTATGTCCTCATGAACCCCTTCATTTTCTTCATAGCCGCTAACGTGCGTTTATGACGCATGCTTTGTTGTTAGCTATGGGAAGGGTAACTCTTTAAGCACACTTCTTTTGTTACTTATAAATGAGATATGACTAGAAAGGGGGTGTGAAGAAGGCAGAGGGTTAACAACCAATTAAGATTTAAGGTAATACTGGTAAAGATAGTTTACAATTCTTTACTTATGTAGGGACGGAGTTTTTAGGGCAATTCTTCAAAGAAAAGCGTAATACACATTGCGAAGTTTGGTAAAATTTGACGAAAGCTTAAGTTTAAAACTCGTGGCCTTTCCGGTCCCTTTAAAATATGACACAATATTCTCCGTTTCTACCGAAAAGAATGGAACGGTTAGACTATGCTGTGACAGACAACTGTTTTATGATTAAAACTTTTACAACAGTCCTTTCAGTTTGGATGTCTAATCGTTATAAGCAGTATGAATTTTAATTTGCTTGTGGGTTGCTTTTTTAAAATTTTCTTTCTTATTTCTTTTAAGTTCGTTGCTAAGAATTTCATATACAGGGCCGGCAAAACAAGGGGGAGGCACTTTTCTGCTAAGTTTGATCTGAAACATTGTGCATGTAATATAGTCATATCTTACCATTACTTGACACACCCATTTGGCCCCCACCTCAAAAACCATTTCGCCGGCCCTGATAGATGTTTTTTGAACATTTAATTTGGCCATTGAGTCTAATGCACTGTATTGATTTCCCCATTACAGATATGAAAGTGGAGTCAGCTTTAATAGTCCCGGCATTGACAGAAGATACCAGTGAGGTAGTTGCCCTTGTCTGCTTGTTCAACAAACTTGGAACGAAGAGGTATACCGTGCTTCATCTGACTATTAGTAAAACAAAAGTGAGAATACCATGCCCTATTAGCTGCTGCTACTGGTTGGAGGGTAGGAAATTTATATAAACAACATGCAGTTAATTACCAAATGACCTCCAAATCTAATATGTGGAAGGTCGTTTTGCCGCCTAAGCCACATTTGATGAGTAGGTATGATCCAGGCATGTCTTTAAAATGGAGAATGCTTAGAAGAACTGTATTTAACTAATTGTCGCCAACCCTGTCCTTTACTTAAAATGATTTCATACTCTATGGAAACTATCAAGACTTAAAATGTTATCAGTTGAGAAAATATAGTCGTAACGTCCTGTGTGTTTTACTAAGCTATTAATGTTTAGTGTTGATTCTGATGTGTTGAGTTGCGCAAAAATGAATCAGGCGATGGTGTAGCGCCCATGAAGGAACGTTTTTTAGGAATTTTCCTTCACGTAAGTCTACGTAATGGACGTGCTCGTAGTTTTGAAGACGCATCGGCCAATTGACCCTTTGCTCCTCCTGAGGCTACTCTGGACGTCCATTAGCACTTTTCTGAACGTGGGAATCCAAGGTAGCATTCGTCATGATTGCATGTTACCAAACGAGATACAGAAAGTGACTCAACTTTGTGTCAAATGCTTTTGCCAAAATGTGAAGACAAGGTTGAAAACGGGTTTCTGCACTATAAGTGTAAACGCCCCCCCCCCCATCCCCCCAAAACCCTAAGCAAACACACTTTTCCGCGTAATCTTGTCAATACTAGAGAGTTTGTGAATTCAATCTCACCAATTAGGGGATAGAGCAACAGCCAAGTCTCTAACAAGTAGGTATGAAGGTTGTTATAAAATAGACATAGATTTCTTTGCTTTTGAAATTGTCTTTACATACGTTTGTAGGTTTACAAGAATGGATGAAGATCTAATGTCGATATTAGTTTCTAATGCCACTCCGATGATCTTGAATTCCTTGAAGTGGAGAACGGAAGTAATCATCAGAAGGCAGAATGTCGTAAGTTTGTTCTTAATTCTACACGTAGTCGATGCTGTTATACGGTATATTGGTTCGTCTCACCTCTTTATAGAATCATATACTAATATAATTATATACTCTGTATACAATTGTATATTATATAACATATACTATATTATATTATATACTAATATAATTATATACTCTGTATACAATTGTATATTATATGATATATACTATATTATATTATATACTAAGATAATTATATATACCGTTGATGTAATTGTACACCAATGTCGGCTGCATTGATGCCAGATTATATTGTTAAACGTTGCATATAGAGAGATACCATAGTGATGTAGGCATGTTAGCGTTCAAGTATGTGCTGCCGTAGCTTAGCCTTTCTGTGATCTGCACCTCATATGTAGTTTTTTTACTCGCATTCAACGCACAACTTTTCTCATGGTTATAGTCATGCTCTCGAAATGTTAATACTTCTCTTATATTGTCACCCGGTATCCATCCATGGTGTGGCAAGCAACTGAGTTACTTTATCACTGCTCAGTAATGTACCTGTGTACAGTGTGTCTCCACACCTTTTCTAGAAGAGAGCCTTCGTACTGATCACTTGGTATACATTGTGGTACGTTAATATGTATGCCGAGCTAAGCTGTCAATTTATTATCAGCAGAACGGCTATGTGTCAATAGGATCGAATTTTACCTCCCCTCCCCCTCCCGTCTTTCAATATACCCCTGACTACTATTATGAAGGGTAGACTAACTTTGGGATTCAGTCCCCTTGGGTTTTCTTTCTCCATGTGATGACAAAGTCGCTTGATTTCCGTCTGGTTGCTCCAACTATTCTTTATACGTGAGCTACCTTAAGTTGTGAATTTTCAGATAATTATGATGTGAATAAATTCCGATGAAATAATCGTTATATCGATACTGAAGTGTGACAGCAGCCTAGTCAGTAGGACTTTATTGTTGAAAAGTAAAATATAATTGTTATAGCTTGATTGATAGAAAATCGTGAATAATGGGACGGAGGCTGCTTTAAAAATCTCATTTCGAGTCGCTTCCAAATCAACTGTACTCGTTAATAGGGACCTGGTATTTGGAGAGATGAGCCAGATGAGTACTTGATGACAGTCACCGATTTTACTTAGTCAAACATGCTGCGGCGATTAGTTTCATACTGTATTAAGGCAAACTTAGTGAAGAATGAAAGACCTATGGGGCATTTTCAAGGCCTAGCCACAGCACTTTTGTACAAAAATCTATGACACCACGCTGCTTTCGGATTTGTACAGTTTCTGACATGGACTTAGTCTCCAGATGATAAATCCTAATATATGTCTCGAATCCATGAAGTTGTATCGTTTATGATGTGGTATGTAATAGCCCGTAAATAGTGTCTCAGAGAGTATTAGTGATTTCCACTGCTTTCAACTTCCACATTTTAAATCCCTACTGTGGTGATGTGAATAGAAGTGATTCAATAGCTTAAGCAATAGAATTGTAGCCTTGGGATGTAGAATAAAGTTACTGAGGCAGAGCTCTGTTAATCCTTTACTACGGTAACATACTGAAATGCATTTATCTGGGACAGTTGGAAATCAGTTCTTCTAGGAAACCCTTCAACAAATGTTGTACTTTACGCAATTATTTCTTTAATTTGCTAGAACTAAAAGACGTGTTATTTGCGATCTGGTTTTAAAGAAGGGGTAGTCTTCCTGAGGTTACTTGGTTCCTTACAACCATAGTTGAGGTAGACCTGGGGACCATCCCCCCAACGAACCAAATGTAAAGAAAATTGCTGACGAAAATTTTCAGATTCACGAGCTAAAAATTAAAGATGTTCGTTTCAAGTCGTTTTAATAATCTCAAGTTTGTTTGAAAAATATACATTTTTAACCTTACAAGTTTTAACTTTAAAGGAAGAAAACATGAGATATTTATGAGCCATATTTGTGCTGCATATATAGATATATGCATTGGAAAAAAACCGGATAACTTTTTAAACTCGAATTTCAAATTCTTGAGTTGGGTATCGTGCCTGTAGTAGTACTTTTCCTTGATCAGTAATGTTAATACTGCCGGTATGCCTTTTTGATACATATTGGGAAAGATGGAATTCGCTGCCTCCCCCGCCCCTAGGGGCTGGCTACGGGTCTGAGGGTACTACATATCTGCCTATAGATCTTAAACACCGTTATTGATATATTTATGACAGCAATCACTACATTTTGTCAGGGTCAGCACCATGGCACCTTAGCACAAACAGCCTTATACCCTATTTACATGCGGACTGAAGTGAAGGCCTTCACTTCAAGATCAATTATATAACTTCACCAGACGCAATCTGCAGCGTTTTCACATGAGCAACTTCCAGGCGGCCAATAAACAATGGTTTCTATGCCTCATGACAAAATCAGAGTCTCGCAGCAGGGCTAAGCTGCTAAAATATGAACTCGGACAAGTACTAAATTTCGAAGATCCTATTTACCGTCCTACGAAGCTGTCACAACACTAGCTCTCTTGTTTGCAAGTGACACTTTGCTGCCTCGCAGCTACAGGTCTCCCACATGAAGGAGCTCACGCAGAGGTGAAGTTCAATACAAAATTTCTTCAGTCTGAAGGTGTGAACTTCCGAAGGATTCTCCTTCTTCTCTCATGTGAATAGGAGATATTGACCATCCCGTCGAAGTGAAGTAGAAAAAAGTGCTCATGTGAATAGGGTATAAGACAGGATTTGCCCTTTATTACTGTCTTGTTATGCATATCCCACAAAGGGATAACTCTCTGGACTCTGATGAAATATTTCTATAGTCTGCACAAGGAACATAAATTTGGCTGTATGAGAAGATCCCATATTCTCAATATTCATCTCCCAAAATTCTCAGAAAGCATGTTTCCTGCATCAAATTCCAGTGTTGTACATGTATATGGAATGCATCTGAATGAAGTTTACCACCTGTCCAGTCCCTAACCAATTTGAGGTCATTTGGCAATGTGGGTGCAATCAAAGACTCAGAGGTCTGTATTACTCTCTGTTTGAAAGTGAGTCTACAAGCAAAATTGTGCCTGACTTTTTAGATATGAATAACAATAATAGGATAATGAGGATAATAAATAGGTGCTCCTATGAAAATTCTTTCATCATGATACTAGAATTTTTGTTTTCTAAATTAGGTATTTGCAGCTAAATTCATCAACTCGGCCCCACAGTTATCACTGATTAAAGCCATGTTTTTACATGCTTGGGTAAGCGAAAAGATTCTCAGGTGTTGGAGCTTTTACCACTTGGTGTAAAAAATACCACAGATGCAGCACTAATAAGTGGAATGAAAGGATGATAAAAACCTTAAGCCATACAAGTGGTGGTTCAAGGTAAATTCCAGTAAGCGAGGGAGGAGCACCAGTAGAACTTGAGGAAATGTTTAATAATTTTGCGTGGTCATTATTAATACATATCATACTTAGAGAGAGAGGGAACATACTATTAGATATAAATTTATGACATCTTCAAAGTGCCTATTTAACTCCCCCCACCGCCACTAAGAAATAGAATACATCCTGCTGTCTGCAAACAATGGTACTTTTACCACCCAACCCTTTAAGGTGGAAAACTTAGAAATGTTTGTTCTCTTTCTCTAACCCTATTTTATACTGACAACTACATTTTTACTGGTATTTTTGGAACATATTGCACATTATTACAAGGTATGTTACTCAAACTTCACTGCCTCTGTCTTAGTATTTTTTCACTATCTTCAAGGTTGCATGGCTACACCATACTTTGCAACGTCAGGCTGCTTCCAAAATTGCTTTTTAAGAAACATAATTATCTGATAAAGAAGCAAAGAAATATAGTCCGGAACTAGGCAACTTCAAATAGTCTAAAATGATATTTCCCCTTCTAATGTATTATTTTACAGATATACAGAATTTGTCCAATATACTGTTTATATCACATTAATAAATCATCTGGTAACAGAATAAATTATAAATTACATATTCAATACATCAGACCATGTTCAAAAGAACCCCATCATAAATCACCCATAAAATGATACCATGAATATATTAAAAATCCTTTGCTCTTATTTACAAATAAAATTCTACATATCAGCTATGCTTTGAATATACAATGTCAGTTTAAAAACCTTCATCAAATATTAAGGATACACATCTGTCAGCTGCAACCATGATCATGTAGTGCTCAACTGTAATGCCAATCCTGTACCCAAATGAGAACAGCATCCAGATAAAATATGTTTCTCATGATATGCAAAGGTTAGCATGATTTCACTTGCGCTACCATGAATTATGAGCAGTGGAGTGACTATTATACACTAAAGGCCTAAGCATTCAGAGATGTTCTATACAAGTCTATTAATAAGCAACATGGTTCTCTTCAAATGCAGGTTCAACAGGAGTCTAAAATCAGGCACCCTGCTTAGAAGTCTTAGGGGCTTGGATCACTGGCATCCAAACAACATATTCTAGAAGGGAGGAAGGGGCATTATTATGTGAAAAAATTTTCACCAACTCTGTAAATGCTTAAAAATTTCAAGAGGGGTAATAAGTACAATCCTTGCCCCTTTGTGAATACTCACAGCTCAAATTTATTTCTCTGAATGTTTTTATGAAAACAAACGACAAGGATTCAATGACAAGTACTGCCAACTTTTTCTAAAGCTGGGTCAGGTCAAGTTCACCCTAAAAAAATATTTCGTCAAAGTTGGTTGAGGAGTTCACGTTTCACAGTCTAAAAAAAGTACTGGTAGCAAGAAGCGTAGTTTTGTTGACGTCATAAACAAAGAATATTTCCAAAATGCCACATGACTTGCAGCCTGAAAATAGCCTAAATCACCCTTAGCAGTCATACTGCAGAAGACACTAATGTGTCCTTGAAATATTTACTGCACTACTCTGTTACCTAATAATGGGTTACCCCCATGGCTCAGATTGATCTTTTTGAATTTTTATGCCAATTGATGACAATGTGGGATAACATAGGTATTATTCTGAAATAATAAATTTTTTGAAAGCAACATCACACCAGACACTCAGTCATATCACAAATATATAGCAAGCTTATTCTCTACCCAAGTAGGAAATATTGGTCCATTAACCAAGTTGGCAACTCAACAGCACTAATGGCAATAAAAAGCAGAAAGAAATAAACACTATCTAAATGGATGGCAACTTGCTTTGAAAAACATTACCATCTTATACTATGAACCAAGAAAGGCACAGCACATTTTGTTGGATCATGTCATATCATTTACGATGTCATCCTGAAGGAGACTGCAAGTGATCTACTGCATATTTTTATCTCCATAAAAAAGGGGGAGGACTTGAAAATTGATACTTTTTACAAACACCATAAACATAAGGTCTCTTTGTGCACCCTAGAATATTGTCTTCATAAATATGAAATTTGCACTTGAAACTTTCCCCACAATACTGTCACTGCTTGCTCAGAAGTGAGTCTCAGATTGATTGATGCAAAATTTATTATGTTTACTAAATCTTTCTTTCCATCTAACATGGTGGGTCTGAAATCATCTCTACACATATTCAGCTACACAGACTTTCTTCACGAAGTCTAAACTAAAAACAAGACAATAGCATAATATGGTAGTGTAGATCCAGGGTATAGTTGCAAAGTCTCTGTTTTTAGTCACTTTCACAGTATATCTGCTTATTTCTGACTTTGTATAATAAATTGCTGCTACTTGGCATGAGCAAGGGTGTCATCCACTACAAATAAGGTCATTACTTTCTAATCTTAATCTTTAGAAATCACATTCTGTGGTCTAAAAGTTGTCATCAACATCAACAATTCTGAGATTTCCAGGATTAGTGGCCACCTAGTGCAATTCTTTTTAATTCTTTTCCAATGCAATTCTGAAGCCTGCCCTAAGAAGCATGTTTAGACCCACCACCAAGTTGACATAATATTTAATAGAAAACAAGTACCAGGCCACTTGTAAAGAATGCCAACAGTGACAAGGGCAACTTATCCCAGGGTGGGTGTTGTTGTATGAAGGGGGATGGGGGTTTACCACACTGACTGTTCTGACACTATTACATATCTTCCTTCCTTATCCTGTGAAAGGAGACCCTTGATTATTAGTGTGGCATTGGGGGACGATTGAAGTCAAAAGAATTGAGGTTGCTGGGCAGCATGGTGCTGTGGATCTAGACGTTGTGTTGAGGATAAAGTTGAGATGTTATGGTCCTTAAAAAGATTTAATATTATGAGGGCTGGGAAGTAAGGTGAATGGTGGCCAAACAGCAGAACAAACAGAGGAAGACCATTGCAGATATAAACAAATGGGTAAGCCTTCATGTGTATACAAAGTAAACTGATTGTTGACATACATATGGTATGACAATCATACTGAAATGTTGAAAACCAGTATCGTCCCATTACTGGCACTCCACAATAATGGTAAACTCTAGATGTTAATCTAACAACATTATATAGTCTGACTGACTGACTGATAGCATGTGATCAAATAAAAATCAAACTCATACGGCCATCAGTTTGCCTTGTGCACATTTAGTGAAACAAGTTCAATAGTCTATGCAACACATATACAGGGCATAATGATCAAGCTAATCTCATTGGCAACTGAGAGCACTGGCTTTCAAACTCAAAGTCCTAAACACAGTGAAATAATAAACATGAAACATTCTGTTTAATGCTAGGCTACTAAAAAATGTTGTGATGGAGTTAGAGTTGTAAGCTTCAGAACATGAAACAAATCTGCCATTCCAAGCTATTAACACAAAGGTTCTCAACTGCACTGTGCTTTGACACCTCGTTCATACTTAAGTCGTCATGCATCAGCAAGAATTCCAAATTTCCTAAGGTGTTCTCTTTGTATTATAAGTCTGCAGCAATCAAACACTTTTCGTATGTTTTCCGTATCAACTGCACATGTGAAGTGCGGAAAACATTCGTGATTCCTGTGCTTCTCCTTATCACTTTCGACTTTGCGCTTTATGAATAGATCCCTTATAAAATACTTAGCTCGCAATACTTTGGGTTCTGTTGCAATACTGTGATGCTTGCCTACTTCAATAGTGTCATACCTCACAAATTCTGGGAAAAAATCTTCTAGCCTAAAGTTTCCAGACAAAATCTTATCTTCTAGTACGTCCTGCTTATTTAGAAACAGTATAATGGACACCCTGCGAAGAAAACGATTATTCCAAACGCTACTAAACAAATCTAAACTCTCTTGCAACCTGTTCTGTGCCGGATCTTCTCGTAGGGCCAGATTATAACTACTTGAAGCAACCACAAAAATGATTGCTGTTACATCGTTAAAACATTG
>JAAAKL020001889.1:0-28493 GCA_010016065.2 Carybdea cf. marsupialis auct. non (Linnaeus, 1758)
TATACAATATACATATATATATATATATATATATATATATATTGTAGATTGACAGACTATGTATTTGTATATTTGTATATACATAAACCAAGAAACAACACTAAAAGCACTAAAAGCAGCTTTCGGTATTTTTCGAATCCCTCTTCAGGCTTACAACCCAATGGTTGTGTTCCAGGAATCTTTTGTGAAATGACCAGCTCTGATACTCTTTTGTCCTCTGCCCATGCTTCTCTTGCCAAGATTTATTCTCAATTATTGTCATATCACGGCATCGATTTCTCAGTGACATTTGAGGTTCTACCATCATCTTCTTTTCTTCTGCTTTTTATATGGTTGTGCACAGAAGTGTTTACATCGATTTCGGATGTGATCTAGTATACATAGACTATTAACATCGTAGTCCGTAACAGCTATGGCTGGTTTTGTAGGTTTTTCTTGTTTGACAGCTTGAACAGTGTACATGGCCTTTGTCAACTCTCATGAAAGATACAGTAAATCAATTTTCTCCGATCGAAGTCTAATCTTAAACTCTTACAATTTTACGAAGCCTTGTCTACAGGAAGATTATTACACATAATGAATCGGACATAAGAAGGAAGATTTACAAATCAATAAACGAGGAAAGCCATCACTATGACGCAATCATTGGAAAATAGCTGAAATGACAGGAAACATAGGCTATTGAGACTGGAAAGTGTTTACATCATAGTTTTTCTGTGTGGAAGTAATAATACAAAGAGATTCTGCAGCCTTCTTATCGCCGTTACAAATCTTCTGCTAGAGTCTCCTTGTTGTATTTTTTTCGTTCTGTTCTCTTGGCATCTCACTTATTTCCCCCTTTCATCTTCAATAGATACCTAGCACTTTTTATTAATCCATGGTTTTCCTTTTCCTCAGCCCATGAACAGTTGTTTACAATTGCCAGTGCTGTCAGAAAATGTGATCAAGCGTATGTACTCTCAACCGACTTCTTCCCAATGTCTTCTTGCTATTCTCATCTTTTATTCTTCCCGAGTTTCTTCTTTAGTTTTCCTGGTAGTTTTTAAATCCCAAGACTTAAATTTTCATGAAATGAATTTTGACTTCTATTTTGGATTCCGTCACGTTTGAGGGTATGTTTGCCATCGTTAAAGGGGAGCAAAAAGTTTCTTGTGCTTGTGTGCATAGTTTAGTCGGACAGCACCGAGTAGAGTAAACAGTTATCGAAATGACGTCCTTTCCAAAAAGTTTTTAAATTTGTACTGCAAGATTTGGCGCAAGTGCTGTTAGTTATTTTTGCCATTAAAAGCTGTTTTAAGAGACCACTCATCGTTTATGGCTGAAAAGCTTTTTTCAAATGACTCTCGTCAGAACCACAACGTCATAAAGAATACAAAAAGAGGATCCGAAAGGTGTTAACAATGAATACTATTGGTTAATTAATTACAACGGACGGACTAGGAAACACTAAAACATGCGAACGTCAATTATAAAATCTTTTGGTGGCAAAGCTTCGGTTGAGACATCTTAGTATAGACTGGCTCTAAAACCTTGAGGTGATATTCTAAGCATGCCTGCTAAAGTATAGAGAAGCTGGCACAATAATATCGGTTTAACAAATGTTGTGCGATTGCAGCATCATAACTCTCTGACTTCCCCGGAGTTTTGCCAATTTTTTCAACACCACCAACGTTTAAGCTTTTCACGGTAAGGTAAGGAAGCCACTGCGCCCTTTATCCGCCTTGCATACGACAGTGACCAGTGAAACGTATAATGCACACCCCTCAGCATAAACTACAGCCATATCTGTTGATCATATTATTTTTATTTCAATTATATACCAAGTGATTTTCTTTACTGTGATAAGTGCTCCAGTGTTAAATAGCTTAAGCAATCAATGATCAGCGCTCATGCCTTAGTAAACATTAGTTGACATGTTTCCTATGAAGCCACCACTTTCCCATCAACTTATGGAGCACAATTCACCTGGACTAGATCAGTTCGCTAGTTATATATTCAATTTTGAATTAAAACCAATAAATATTACATGAGTAAGCTTCCGTGAATATCAAACAGTGAACAAGTACGAGAAGGGAATGATTTACCGGTTCGTTCACGAAGGAGACAAAATGCCCAGTTGTGAAGTCAGACTTCATTATTCCTTCGCGGTCGAAAAGGAAACTTTTGGTGGCGTACTGGGAATTGATTTCGTTCGAGTTCTTTGATTACCTGGCGCAGGAGCATCTAAATTAAAAGTTACTGTAGGGAATTACTATGCTCTCGATGTTGAGAAAAAATCAGACCGCAGACCAACGAAGCTTGAAAAAGCAGCAGTTCATCATACCAAGATATCCAAGCACAACTGGGTAGCAATATATATATATATATATATATATATATATATATATGGAAACGCTTTAATAGCTTGATGGATAATTCAATGGGAACGGTGGTCGGTGAAGTCTCTAAAGGCTAGTAGTGGTATTGGTATTGGTAGTTACAGGACAACGGTAGTGGTAGCTACGATGATCGCAGTAGTGCAATGGTACTTGTGGTAATCGTGGCAGTAGTGCTAGTAGTAATCGTGGCAGTGGTAATAGAAGTAATCATGGCAGTTGTAGTCGTTGTGGTTTTTATAGTGGCAGTGGCAGTGGCAGCACCATTTGGTCCAGGTAACACAGTCGTCATTGTGTTTCAAGAACGGCCAAGGGTATGGATAGGACCTGACGTTAATGGTAACTTTGGCGAGGAAATAAGCAATTCAATATATCTGCTGTGTAAATGTATTATTCCGCCCTAAAATTTCTTAGCGTTGTTCCATTTTTATCGCAAACACCCGAGACCAAATATTTCATATTGTCATCTTCTTGACTTGTTTTGTTAGCTATACGAAAGATACTTTTCCCTTGTTTGCAAGTGTGAGATGGTATAAGGTAGACAGTGACCCCACTCTTTGTGATCAGATCGGTGTTATGTCGTGGTCCACGAAATAGACTGAGAAAGAACAACGCTGTTCTCTGAAGTGTGTTCAAGTAAATTATTGTGGGCATTTATTGTTGTAGGTCACCATGGTAAGTAACCATTTTAAAATGATCTACCGAGTCACCACAAGACTTACTAAATTGTAGTACCCAGTATGACGGCGTCTTTGGCTCTTTTTCAGGTTTACCGCCTTGGGCTGTTATCACAGTTGCCGTAGGTGCATTTTTCTTTGTTTGTCTGATTGCAATTGCTGCTTTCAAGATCGTTCAGTGGTAAGCATGATCATTTATTTCTTTTATGCTATAATTTACGAGCTAAGAGAAAGAAGTAGTGTATGAAATACATAGCATGTATTGTATGTTAAAACAAAATGGACATTTGAACAGAATAATGAAGCTGTTGTGTATCTCTTTATGGCATGCACTGCATCCTTGGTGTGGACGCCAAGTGTCGAAAGTGGGCGCATGCGCATACACATCGACATATGCAGAAAAATGATGCAAGTGGGATGATTTAAGAGATCTATTGTAATATTGCATAAGTTTCAATGGGTACTATTACTCTTAACTGGAGTGATATTCGAGCACTGTGACGTAGGCATCAAGAATACCATGACGACTTTAGTGCCTCATCAAGATTTCACGATATGTCTTACTTCAACTAAAAATAGCCGTTTCCAGTAAAGTTATGATGTTTTTGTTGCCGTCTCTTTGAAGCCTGGAATGCTTTCTATGTTTATATATGAAAGTCTAACAACGCGAATCGAACATTTTTAATCAAGAAATGGAAGCCAGTGATTACTTAGGCAGTTACTATGTCGTATAGTTATAGCAAAAACTTATTACGGCACTAGTACTTTCGCACAGTAGACGGAATTATTCTTATACAATTTTTAACTAAAGTATTCCCCGCCTAAGAAATGGGACTGGGTCTCGCTTTGATGAGTGTACACGTCGTGGTACCTGCCCGTTAAAATTTATTAGTGTTTTGATAAAATACAGTAGGCCGCAAAGACAGATATATGTTTCGTCTTCCTCGGGTCTATTATAACTTGCTATTAAAAAGGCATGCACTTACAGTATGAAGTACAGGTCAAGCTCAAAATTAGCGCGATTTACAACGAAATCTAGATATTTCTGTACGGTTACAACAGGCAGCAAGTTTTGATTTGTTGTTGCACGGTTATTATGAAGTTTGACGTTGTTAGATGTGTCAGATGCAAACTGATTTACTGATCAAAAAGTAAATTTGCAAAAGGCAAATTTGTGGCAAGACGTTTACAATTGAAAGCTGCTATCATTGAGATTTTGATGAATATTCTGATAAAGATTCTTAGAATTCCCGTTTGTTTTAATCGTAAGACGTCATGTATTAAGGTATACACATGCACGAATGGTATGCTACTGCACCTTTGGCAACTCTTAAACACCGAAGAGCATTGGAAGGTCCTGCGTGGGTGTTAAGTTTATCATTTGTAACTTTGTAAGAACAAGTTGGAACGAGGGGTCACCGTTGTTGCGTTTTTCATCTCTTATTGAATTATCCGTTGAACCCCTTCTAGAGAGTTACGCTTTGTAAAACAATTACAACAGAAATAGATCAAACGTAAGCATAATTGAAATAATCATCGCATTTTAACAAGGGTGGAAACAGGTATATAGAGTGAATTTTCAGGTTTCCTATTGATACTGGAGACATAATAACTGGCAGGGGTGTTAAATTTTTGTTTATGTTTGAGTGATCTTTTTCTTTTTTACTAGCGATATGAGTAGGACAAACGCCATAATTGGGAACAAAAAGCTCTCCATACTCCTCACCCTCGGCTTCGGGCTGGCATAAATCCGATAAAGTTGCTTTTATCTTGAAATAAATTTATTTTACTACCAATTTGATGAACGGAGTTCGATTGAAAGCGAATAAGGGAGGTATGATGCTTCTTAAAATTAGTTAATTAAAATTCTTGGGCCACATTATGCGCAAAGAAGGATTGGAGAAACTAAGCTTGACGGGAAAAATAGAAGGAAAGAGAGACAGAGGAAGGCAAAGGATGACACTGGTGAAGAATCTGAGCGAGTGGACAGGGTTGTCACAGAGAAATTTGTTGAGTATGTGTAAAGATAGAGGCAGGTGGAACTCCATGGTCGCCGACGTCCTGAAAGGACATGGTACATAAAGAAGAAGAAGATCCTTCTTAAGGAGATTTAGTATCGATATTTGTGTTGGGTCGACCACAATGCTAAAATTGAATGGTGCCGAATGGGTGCTGTTTATATCACTAGTACTACATCTTCTCTTTTTAGGAATAAAGATCATGGAGATTACAAACTGTGGAGTACGGATCTAGAATTAACCCCAATCACATCCCGGTAAGAAGACCGTATTAGTTTATTAGGCAACAACCTGACATTCTCATGGGAACATTGCATCTTACTTTTCGTCGCATATGGGATTATATTATTCTAGTGGAACTGTGGCCAAACGGAAGCTGATTATAGCTGATTTGAATTTTATAAGGGTCTGCCCAGATCTTTGAAAATCTAGGACATAATCCTTTGAGTACATTTTGACCACTAGATATGTTTAACAAGCTTATTTTCGTATGCCTCTCATCAGAACCGTTACGTCATAAATACAAAAGCTGAGAAGATCAAACAGTTGAAAATCTAAAATTTAATTGGCTAACAGTACGGACGTAAACGAAAATCTAAAATCCAATTGGCTAACAGTAAACCAAAATCTAAAATATAATTGGCTAACAGTACGGACTTGAGCGAAAATCGAAAATCTAATTGGCTAAACAGTAGGCCTACGGACGTAAACGAAAACACGAGAACATGCTTATTTTCTTATGACTCTCATCAAAACCTTTGCGTCATAAAAGTTTACACGGTACTGTTAGCTTAGATTAGATTTTAGATTTTCGACTGTTTGATCCTCTCAGCGTTTGTATTTATGACATGTGGTTAACAGGTGTACTTTTGGTTTACAATAGTGACTATGTTGTCTCAATGGTATATCTTTCACTATCATACCTTGCACTGATGTTCTTTTGTATCATGAAAGTTCTACTGACATTCAGAGGCAAACTTTTCATGTGTGCCTTCCACAAGCTTCCATTATGGCCTCTCGGAGTCTTTTATCCTCAATATGCTAGGCCATCGCTCTTTAACGCCATGTTTTCCCTATCTTGGACACGCCACTCTTTGTTCTCTTCAGCCACATTTTCTTGACGTACCTATTTCTCAGATGTCTTCAACGCTATCTAGTGAGCAGCTTTCTGCTGTTCGCTGGCCACCCGCTTGCCAAGTTGCAAACAATTATTGCCCTATTATCTTTCTACAGTGACATGGGAAACTTTAAGTACAGCTTTATTTCTCCTTGTAACCCCAATAAATCTGAAATTTTTGTTACTGCTCCAGTACTGAAATCCTTAAACTGCACTTTCCTAGTACACACGCTTGTGAGACGGATACGAGAACATTTTCTTTGTCTCATTATTCGTAACTATGGAAGCCTAAATATGTTAAAATGTTCTTGAATGGTATTTTATTGGTATCCTTTTGGCGGTATTTTGGAGCCTTAATATTCTTGTGAAATCTGTTCATGCAAGTATGTGTATAATATCTGCATAAATATGGCTTGTATGATTCATGTGTTTATTCTTCTAGTATGGAATTGGTGGCTATTGCTTTTGACGAATCTGCCTTATTCTAGCGTCGCAAAAGTTTATCTTACTGAGGAATTAAGCAGCCTTTATGGGTCCCTCGATGTTGCATCATTGGTTTACTTATTTCTATTGACTGTCTTATATTCATTGTAACCCCCCCTCCTTTAACGTACCTGCATTTGCGAATCTGGTCAACAAACGCCGTCGTAGTATTTAATCTTCTGTCGGCATCTCCATCCCAGCAAATAGGTTTCTGTACCATGGATTCCGTTATTCCTTAAATTGTTTAGAGAGCGTCTAACATGTTATTTGTAATACCTTACTTACGTTGATATTTCAACGTGAAGATGTCAAATAGGAAGAGCACCAACATTAAAAGAAACAACAACCAAGCCTTAAGATGGTAACATTTAAAAAAAGGTGTTAACACTAAATGCTGTTATGTATTGAGAAAGTCATTATCGCCGTCAGTGACAGCTTTAACATACCAAGCCATCTTTTTACGTAATAGAAGGATAACCTTAGGACATAATTTTTCCCAGACGTTGCCCGACCATAATATTACATGCAGATTCTTAATATCGAGTATTAATACTTGTATGGATCTGGATTTGTATGAGAAACAGCGCATTTCTGACGAAATTTGTATATCTAACGAATTGGCATAGGTCGGAAAAGGTCAGGATTTGAATCTGAAACCTAATATGAGAAGAGGTGGAGGGGAGCGGGGGCGTCCAAAATTATACAACAATAGAACAAAGGCTCAGTGCATTGCACGAGTTGCTTAACATGATATTGTTTTAGTGGAGTTTTCGGAAAGATCGAAACTATGTATACACCACTGTGCCGACGTGTGCACCTGTCTAGCTTGAAGTAGCATTCAATAATTAGAACGATCCACGTCACGGCAGTGCATTGTGTAAGGATATTTATTTCGTACGCGTGAGGAACTATCTCGAAGTGAACGTCGCAGAAAAGAAAGACGTTATGGGCCAGTAGATATTTCTCTTGCCAGTTTTACGACAGGTTACTATTTCGGTTCCATCGAAGTTGATCGTCTTATTAGATTCTTTGCAGAAGTTGTTGCTGCTGTTACTGTTATTATTTTCTATGCAGAAGTTGTTGTTGCTAATTACTTAATTGGTGCTAGTTGCTAAATTGATAATTTCACCCGATAGAAGATATTGAGGTCCGAGTATAGTATACCTTGCTCCTATTCCTAAACGAGAGGCTTTGCACTCACTTTTTTGAAGAGCCAGTGTTTCGGTAAGGAGGTGGGTATGGTATCTGTTTATAAAATTTGCACTACCGTCACATTGAAAATCCCGTTTTGTTGTTAATGTTCTCACCTATTCTAGTAGTGGAGTACAAAACATAATTTTATGTCACATTTTCGTAGCACAGGATGTTAACTATGTATTTTTACTTTGCTAATGCAAGCCATCCGTTTCTGTTATCTAAACTAAACTAAACTAAACTGAATTACAAGGTTGTTTGCAGCAAACATCACCAATCGCAAACTTTATTTTTAGCTTGCCACTAAGCACCACGGTCGTTGTAGAATGGTAGGCCGATATAAAGTAAAAGTCGATAACTGTACACTCTTGTCCCTTAATCAACCAGTAAACTTTAACAAAGGACCCTCGTTTATTTTTATCATTGATTAGCAGTATTTAAAGTTACTTAGAGTGCTTGACTACTATATAAAATATTTCCCTGCACACACTAAAATACACAACCTACACCTGCTCTCAAAGTCATATCTTTTCTTGCAAACTAATCTAGGCACACATCTTGTATATTGTCTGAACTGAAAATTCTTATTCTTGCTGTAGGGTTTACAAAGATCTTGGCTTCGGTAAGTGAGAATGCTGCAACTAGTTCTATTATCTGCAAGAATTTGTAACAATGACATATCCTTTTCTTTTTGTCTACAGAAATGCAGAGGTATTAACTTGACCCCGTCCTTAAAGCTGGCTAAAGATTAAAGCCTTATGAAAGTTAAGACGAACTCTTAAAACAGCCAGTTGCCCTTAAAGCAGAGAATATTAAACTGCGAAATTATCGCATAACCTGCAGCGGACATTGACTGAAAGAGATACTATTTGTTATTATGCGGGAACAGGTTTTGTAAAGGTTGATAAGAGGATTTTATAAGGAGCTATTCAATGTTCATTGACAAGATTTTTGCCTTTCTACCCATAAAAGTCGTTGTTCGTAACTGTTTAATATCAGGGCGTTCAAACGAAGGGCATTGTGTCTTGTCTAAAGCGTTGTAACTTATCGTTGATTGCTGTTTTGACGTAAATACTGTAAGAAGTTAGTATCAATTTCTAATGCATCACTTAAAGGATAAACTGATGTTAATACTTCCACCGAGTGTTGGTGAATATTTCAATCCCGTTAGTCACTCAGTCTAAAAGTGAAGACTAAAATTCTTAAAATGTAATTTTCCGGATCAGTCAGCACCTTAAAAGCCACTGCTATTTATTAATTTTGCATTCTAACACACCACACAAGCCGTAAATGATCGATGGATACGGTAATTTTTTCTTTGGTTGCATGAAATGACGTTCTTCCCATTAATTTCGATATGTTTTGAATATTTCATTGTTCATTCGAAACTTCATATTCTCGATCCTCTTTTCGTTTCATACAATCCCTCGAGTTATACAAAAACCCGACCCAAACTGTTTTTAGAGTAATGTGAACATTTTAAATACATTGGCGTGCTCTGTTTTGCATCATTTATGTCTTTCGTACATTCGCTTGCCTATGTCTTTATTTAAAATATCCCGATCTCAAAAGTCCAGTCATTTTGAAAAAAAAAAGTTTTACAATATTCATTAATCAAGTTGAATAAATTAAGATCAGGATGCGAACGATCGCATGGTTGATCAAGCCTAGGCTTAACTGCGTAATTTTGTTAAAACTTGCCATACTGCAGAGAAATTGACGTACAAAATTGAACTGCACATTCCATAGCATTACAGCTGCGTTCCTAATGAAGTGTCTCGTTTACGTTTTACTTCTAAGCTGGCGCCATATAGTTCTAGGATTTGTGTTGTGATCACCAAGGTTCAAGAATTCAGAGATGGAAAATTTAAGTTCCCAAGCCACCGAATATCTAAAACGACATGATTTTTATGGTAATTCGTACCATTTTCCTCAAATGATGCTGTAGGAAAGCTTATGATCAAAATTGCAGCTTCACGTTCACCAGCAGTGGATAGGTTGATATGATGAGTGGCTTAAATGAAGACGATACGGATTTGCGGTTATTTCGTAGCGTTAAAGTTGTAGCTATAATGCATATTTGACAAGGTCGTAAGACATGGATAATTGCACCATACAGTTTCATATAACACAAAATGCGAAACTGCACCAAATCAAAGAAATACGAAGTTAAGCTAAACATCAAATCAAACCAAGCTAAAGCATACCAAACTAAAGCATACCAAACTAAAGCATACCAAACTAGTCCTGAAAGCTACGAAGCAGGATACGTCAAGTCCGTGTTACTCAATTTAAGTCAGTCTTACTCAGTTTAAGTCAGTCTTACTAAATTCAAGTCCGTGTAACTCAATTGAAGTCAGTCTTACTCAATTGAAGTCAGTCTTACTCAATTGAAGTCAGTCTTACTCAATTGAAGTCAATCTTCCTCAAATCAAACTGATTTAGTCAAACGGAATCGATCAAACTTTACAAATTATATTGAATCAAACTGAATGAAATCGAAGATCAATTGCCCACGAAGCTGATTAGAAATCACAATAGCCAGCCAAAATAACGTGGTCAGGGCATGGTGGATATTGCCTCCAAAGACTGTTCGTTTACGTACACGTCAAATTGGTTAAGGTAGCTATTTAATAATGTAGCTTTACTAAACCGTCAGTACTTAATAAACGTGCGTGTATGAATGATCATGTTCCTTTCTTTATGTGACTGAAAATCACACGATGGTAATTAGAGAAATGTTGCAAAACAAACCAGTCTGCAGAAGTAATAGCGTTCATGACCACATCCCACGTTAAAAGCTGACGGTTCGAATATTCACCAACACTGTTCCTCTGTTATAGAATTTAATTTTGAATTCATTCCCTTGACTGTTCGTTATTGTTCTATCTGATATTTGATTTCTTAAAAGAATGAACGATAATTGTGAGTCCTTGGACGTGAAATTTAGGGGCTATATTGTCGACTTAAAAATTTAGTGTAAAGTAAAGACCATAAAATGCGTTGTATGGCTTAGGTAATCGCAAAGCGTAGGTAGGTAGAAGTATTTCACTTTGTAGTCTGTAAACTTATCTTTAGGGCATCATAATGAATTATTTTGTAAAACAAGGTGACAGTTATAAATGTTCAGATGCACTCATTATTGACCCTGGAAGAAACTGAAAAATTAGTGAATCGACGTTTTGCAATCGTATGCGGAGCGATAGTTCAAGCTACTCAGTGAGACAGACTGTGTATGTAGACCAGAAACAATTTGTCAAGGGATATCTGGAGTATTAACGTAACCTTATTGTTGTTTTTGTTGCTGTTTAACAAAATGGTGGCGGAGTTTTGTTTAGTATCACTTACGTAAGTTTCAAGTTTTAATGTTTCGTTTTGTTGACTTCGATAGATTTAGTTCAACAAGTGTTATTCCATGCCCTCAGCGGTCAATGTCATCGTCCAACATATACGTTTGGGTGTACTAAGATACATCCCTAGCAACTGTGCCACCCCGCCCCTAGTCAAGGGGAACTCGTGCACTGGTTAATTTATAGCTAGATTTAAAATCGTTGAAAGAGTTCCGGAAGTGAGGAGGGTGATACATTGCAATTGGGAGAGAACGGGAGAGAGAAGGATAGTATTCCGAAATTATGAACCGTAAAGTTTTAAAGAACTACTAGAGGAAAGTAAAAATTACCTAAAGGGGACGCAGGACCTTCATAATCACGTATGTTTTCTCGACCTAACGTCTTCCACTAACTTTTAAAAAGAATAGCCCCTATTATTTTATGTGTGGTAAGGATAAGTTGATTGTCGACTGTTTCGGTTGAGAGTGGGTGGTAAATCATTTTCTTAATAACATTTTCTAACAAAACTGGTGTACGTTGTACCGCTCCAATTAGCTCCGCACTTAATATTACATTTGCGTTGTTAATGGTTGACATGTTTTCCACCAGTCTTGAGTGTAATATTTCAATTCACAAATCATATGACAACTCACACATCACGTGATTAATGTTAGGGCATAGATAAACAGTGGACTACGTTGCTACAAAATCTACAAACGTCATCAACCTAGAGTTAAAGGTGTTAGTGCTTAGATAAGCAAGTTTTGTTATCAGGCACTAACTGTCGATCTAAATAAAAACATGCAAAATAACACGTGGTTTTCTCCACCCGAGTGGTGTATAGAATAGACAGAAAAAACCTGTTTGATATTTACTCGGTCTATTGTGTTAGCTATAGGCTACGCTCGAAATCGAGTATGCCACTAAAACAACCGTGTTAGCAAGTGCCGTTTGTGATTAAACACTAAAGTGAAGGAGTAGTTTTGAACAAACTCCAGCGTACATAGCAAGTGCAAAGCTTCTTCGTATGACATCAAATTGTTCACTGGTGGTTTTGTACCTTTGATAGTGTCGTAAGTTGATGCCCAACGGCCTTTTAAAAGCAAATCTTTTTGATAAAAGAGTTTAGCAAATGAGTTTCTGCGTTATCAATCGCAGTTCGCAGTCTACTGTGAATGTACACTTATATTGTGAATCAGCGACAGCTCTACTTGTTTAAGGGCTCACCATTTGCGCCCACAATGCATGCCTGTCTAGTAAGGGCGTTTTTATTACACCGAAGTATTGGGCTGTGAACGCACGCATAGCAGAGTACGTTGACAATTTGTTTATATGTAGTAAAGACACAAATATTTATTAAAGTTCATATGTAAATAGGAGATCAGATAGTCGTACAGAATGTTCAGTTTGACGCTTATTTAATTTATAGATTCATTCTTAACTTATTGTACACGGTAGTAACAGAGTTCCATTGTAGGAAGTGAGAGAATGACATATTTGTTGTATTCAGCAGAGGGCCATATTGCTGTAAAAATTTAGTTGACATGAAGTTATAAATCAAGGGATGTCTTGAGAAGGGTTATTGCATCCTGTTCTTTACATTCGAGTTGAAATACTAAATGTTCTTTTTATAGATGGTCACTTATGGTAATGCACATTCTTTTTTTCGTTTGGATCATTTGCAAATGTTCTAATAATCAGTACACCCGTAACGGTCTTAAAATCCAATGTCAAGGACTAGGGACTTGCAAAGATCATTCTCATCGTCGTCATAATTACGATAATTATGATCGTGATGACCATACCATTATAACATCGCATCTGCTTTATTTCATCAAGTGAGAAACAAATATAATTTCTTTTTTTTTAGCATGTATAGCTATAGCCGTCAGAGTCTGTTCAAATATTAAAGTAGTTAGGAGCCAAGATTGGTTTCCAGATAAATAGGCATTTCAGCAGTGGGAATTCAGATCTTAACGCATATATCAAATGATTTCTTTGTAAATTTGTTACTGACAACTTGATTTTTTCCAACGGCTAAAGCAGAATTTCGTCAATTCAGGATAGCCACAAGCCTCCAAAACATGTATTGAATTCCAGGTGCCCCAAGTTGGCTACGCCACGAACCATATGTTAGCAAGGAAAGAGTTTTTCAATAAGGGCACGGCGAAAAGTCGCCATTGGAAAGAGAACTCTTGGATTTTTGCGGAGGATACGTATGATACCACCACCATACCACAGCTTCCAAAAATTTTACTGATTCTATAACTTACTGTTACTGGTTTCAGTACCTTTTTCATGGCCGTTCAACGGCGATTCCTGCTGGACACCTTGTAAGCATTGCTAGGTTTCAGAAAAGATCTCCCAAATCGTATTTTTGATGACAAATGATGTGAAGATTCAATTTCTATTATTAAGCAATTTGTATCAAGACCATTTAGCGTTCCATTAATTCAGATTATGAACACTGAAGTCATATTTCCATAGGTTTTAGCAGATCATAAATGCAATAAGTTGGTAATATTCTGTCTTGTCTGTAGAAATATGCTTTAAAGCAGTGGTTCTCAACTTTACGGAATATTTATAAGGCGTACGTGCTGAGTATAGGCCTGTACATATAACAGTATGCCGTACAATTCGATTCAGTGAGACAGGTGTGAGCACTACCAGAAAATTAGGGTCAGATTTAAGAGTTGTTTCTAGTTTCTCAAAGTGTTTTCCGGAGACTTGGAGACTTGGTCCCCATTCGTTTATAACCATATCCAGTTTCTTAGGAAAATTCGGACTACCTTACGGTTAGTTTATAATTCAAAGAGTTAAGGAATCGTTGACAGCCGCTGCTTTACAAGTGCAAGATTATGATAGGGGGCCAATCGCGTTTTGCATTCGTCATATTGGTCTACGAAAAGATTGGTACTGCAAAAAGATAACCAGCCTTTTGCCATTAACGAGTCCACGAGTGCGAGATCTACATTAAGAGATCTCTAATATTTTTCCAAAAGATTGGTTTGGTCTGGTCTTATCTTAGTCGAATGTTGGTCGGTAGAGTTTATTTTGTTGGTGCAAGGGAGGTTACCGTCATTATAACGAACAGTGTGCGTGGAATGCCATATGTAGCGTGTATGATCTGCCATTTTTTGAAAATATTGCTTGCAAGATGACGGCTTTCGGACACGTGCGCAGCTAAATATTTAATGCTGAGTACGTGAACAAATTACGCATTACTCGAGTCACCAATGGACGTTACTAGTCCCTCAACAGGTTTTAAAGCGATGTCTGTCACGTAGAACCGTTCTTGCTAGTAAATATTACGATTCAGTCTAAATTGTTTGTGTAGACAATCTTTGGTGGTGACGCTGCAGTTCAATCGAGGAACGTGTCGCCATAAAAAGTTACGGTAGACAGATATTATTTGCAGGCGAGCAGTTAACAGGTTACATTTTCTGAGAGAACGTAGTCGTTCCAACAACTCCTTTCGACAGGTGCCATTCTTAAGTCGATCTTATGCCCTCTCCAAATATATATATATTCTTGCATGACCAGCCTAAATAGACTGTTGGTATTAAGGTTGAGCTATAAAGGCTTGGTCACCATGGGCTGACTGAGCTTAGATAAAAAGGCCGTTCGTTTTATGGAGCGCAATATAAAATTCAATTTCGTCAGGTTGAAACTACTAGCCATCGTGACGGTATTATGCCACGTAATGAAGCAAGGTATTCTTTACTTACAGCCAACTTGAGAATTTTGTAGCAGTTACCATACGTGAATACGCGAGCCAAATAATTTGAATTTTGCAAAAATGTATCCTTCATCGTTGACGTAATTCGGGCTTACAAGTATCCTACTGCAAGTTTTGGTAGTGCAAAGCATCTCTTTCCGAGCTAACTCTTATTGTACCACCGCAATGCCAGAATTAATTTGTTTCCGCTAATTTATGTCAATGCCATAAAATCGTTTCTCATCACTGAGTGATCAAATTAGTCAGTAATAATTGGAATTCAAATGCCTGAGTGATTAAGTTAAGTTAGATAATCTAAAATTTGACATTTAAGCCACATAATAAATTTGTAGTGAGAAACAGCTATTGTAAGAGGTGAAGCATAAATTTTTATATTTACTACAATCTAATCTGCTAATCTAGCATATCTATTTCGGCATACAGACTTACGGAATGTCTCAGTCTGTCATCACTAGGAGCAGATCAATAGCATAATAGTTGATGTTTGCAATTATTTTGTTGCGTCATTGACAGCTCATTAAAGTATAATGAACAATTAAGAAGTGGTAGTTATAAATTATCGGCAACAGACACAATAATTCTGTACGGTCTACCTTGTAACGAACGCTTAAGTTTGAATCAAAGGGAGGACCAGATATTTGTATTGTTTTGTATTCGACCTAGGCCCATCGTGGTGGTAAATACAATATGATCTACTACTGCATTTGAGATTCCAAAATCAAAATGTACTTTACAGATAAATGAGACCACCCAGTTTAATGTGCGAGAAAACATGCCGTTATCTTGGTTCGATCAGTTGTATTACTGAGCTTTCGACTTTAAAAAACATCATCTTTAGAGGTCTTGTGAAGATCGTTGCAAACGTAACATATGGAAAATTGCATATGATGAACTGAAAAGGTATAAACTATGAACAAGGGAGACAAAATCTACTACTATTTTAAGAGGAATAGATAAAACTTCTGACAATTATGAGTACATTCTTAAGTATACTTTAGTTGCGTTTTAGGTGACATTCTAACAAGCTGAAGACTGTTGAGAGATAACGTTTTGGTAGC
Source organism: Carybdea cf. marsupialis auct. non (Linnaeus, 1758) (assembly GCA_010016065.2). Taxonomy (NCBI): domain Eukaryota; kingdom Metazoa; phylum Cnidaria; class Cubozoa; order Carybdeida; family Carybdeidae; genus Carybdea; species Carybdea cf. marsupialis auct. non (Linnaeus, 1758). The sequence continues at coordinate 15,991 of JAAAKL020001889.1, forward strand.
TATATGGGACCCACTGCTTTCCATGAGACTGTGTCAGTGTATTTGCAACTGTTATGATATCGTCATCAAATGACGGTCTAGTTCTCATTCTATAATGATTCTCAACCTTTCTGTTTCTGCTGGCCACTTCTGTGAGTAGACATCCAATAGCGGGCCCATAGGATTTTTGAATGATTTGCATATACATTATATCAATACTCACATGAGTTATACACAGAAATTTTTAAAACTTAAAAAACAATGAAGCGTGGAAGCACACGCGTTTATGTGTGATGGAGTAGTTTAGGTGCATAAGTGTAAGTGAAGAATTTCAGTATTTGCCTTTAATGTCGATCAAACAACCCAGCAAACATAGAATGATTCGAAGTGCGGCATTATCCTTTTGCTGTATCTCCCAGTGAATATGCTCTTCATCAGCAAAAGTACGTGGATTTGCAGGAAATGATGTGGCCTTAACATCATAGCTTGTAAATGTAGCGGTTACAATACTGAACGTGAATTGCACAGAAAATACATATCCGATTGGCTGTCTGTCACGTGATTCGAAGCTTGACACTGGCCAGTCGAAGTAAACTGACGCTACAGAAAGTGTCTCAGGCATCATTTTTATTCGGCACAATACGGTCTTTTGCAGTCGATCGTTAAAGAAATCAGCACCCGCACTCAACTTGCTGCTCCCTCTATTCATTACTTCATTACGCGGACTACTTGAAATGGGCTCGTCTCCGTTTTGCGAATGTCATAGTTCCAATAGATGTTTTCCTTCTCGCCATTTATTATACTGATTATAATAATTCTTTTTTCCTGTAGCTTGTTCGTTAAAAGTTTTTTGGGACTGCTACGCGTATTATACAAAACATATTTTCAAGTTCCTAAATTTTGCACATTTCTAGGAAAATGTAGCTGTCCTACACCAATGTTGAGTCTTCTTTGTAGGTAAGCTTAGAAACCCTATGAAGGTATAATCAAGGCATTTTGTGACTGCTCGCTTCCAGCTCCAGGCATGCTTGCCTCTCAGTAAGATGCTTTAGGTCGCACAACGGTATTGGAAATTTAAAAAATTGTTGTCAAACTACCTATGGTCTCAAGTACGCCTGTAAAAATTTCTATTACTTACTGAGTATCATTTCTTGCTCTACTTTCAGTTAATTTCTTTGAAAATGTATTGAAGGTCTCACAGGTGACCGCTGATAGAAAGGACTGTCTCATTCTATCAATAACACCCGATGCTACTGAACTACACTATCTCTCGAAAATCTCTTACGTTCGCACTACTAAAATAGAAACTGGAAAGGCTATTGCTAGAATTTTATTTCTCAAACCGCGTATTAAATTTTATTTGTTTGTGCTCAAGAACAAAAGTAAAAATGATTCACGTACTTCTTCAAAAATACGTTTCAATTTCCTCACAATGTACAACCATTCTTTAAATATATTTTTTATAAGGACTGTATGGCTTGCAAACCGGAAGAGTACCTACTGCCATTACTGTGCAAAATTCAGATGAAACAGATAATTCATAAGGACCTTTAGTTATCAAATACTACCATATCCCAGCGTATCAACGTCTATCCAGACATATACACTGTTTCTAAGATATCAATCGAGTCCGCAGATAGAATTTTATATAATTAAGTGTTCTGCAGATTACATATGCTGTTCTCAGACAAGGTGCAAGTCCTCGAATTACGTCGATCCATTTAAAACATGGACCACAGTTTCAAACTTTCTATTAATCACTTGGTAGTTGAGCGCCCTTCATAAATCAGCATGACGTACGTATTTGTTGGCTGTGCTGTTTAGAAGTATCTAGGCAGTCGGCAGGACGTCAAGCAAACATAAGTCTGTCGTTACATAGAGGGAGTGGAATGCAGGTGCCGATAGCCGCAACTTGGACACGAAAAATTCATGTTTCAACAAACAAGCCCTATCTTGTGCACGATCCACGACATGCTTCTAACTGTTGTCTCTATGTTTTGACTGTACTTTCCCTATTTCGGCTTTATATCTATGGATGCCAATTTCTACATTTTTTGTTTTTCCAGCCTGGTCGTGCTGTGTTGAGAACAAATTTTCCGTAAGGCGAACATCACCGTTAAAATTATTCGGTTTTGGGTTGAGTGGTAAGAGGAGGCTTCCATACAAAAGTGATTTACTTTAGAGTAAATTTGTAGGAGAATAGTAAATTACTATAGCGGACATCAAAGTCCTTCGTGCAGGTTAACTTTCACGGCGATGTTTCAGCGTTGAAAACTGTGTTAAGAGCAACTGGTCTGAATCCAAGAGGTAACAGCATTAAAGGCAAGCATGAGTGAGATCTAAATCGAATCAAGACTTGTCGGGTGGTACGCATGTAGAGCCGACAGGTGTTTTACTGGTCTTTAATATCTTATCGGAAAACTTGGAAAAAAATGTTGTTGGTTCCTGGAAGCATTCATGAAAACAGAGGGAATTGTTACACTTGTTCATATGATTTGCGCAAATTCTGTCAGTATAGACATTTTGCTAAACCAACATGTGACAAAAGGTTCAATATCCAAGTAAAACTGTTGACCCGATGTTTTATGCCTGTCGCGAAGATAATAAATTTCTGGAAAAAATTTTTTGATTGACAAAGTGCATAAAGAAAAAGAGTGCAATCTTTGTAGCCGATACCTTGCCTGAGACAAATTGTGGTCTGCAATCTAGCAACTTGTTATTTTGAATTGCCATCTCAGTAATTTTTACCGCATTTGCGTTTTGTTGAATTTCCCTCTTGGTGAACTTTTGATCCGTGCTGTGCTCGAAAGTTACGCAAGACCATTATTTATAGAATGGTGGATGGGTGAAGCGGGAGAGAGCGGCCGAGAAGAACCTGAATCGACGGTACCAAAGGATTGCGTGGGGAAAGGTTGACATCTGTTACGTGAGAAGTCGAAGAAGGGGATGGCTGGAAGCACGATGTGCTGGGATGGGGGCAGCAACGGTCTCACTGGCTTTTCATTTTCATTTTCTGTTGCCTTTTGCTATCATTCCTATCTGTTATTTCTGTTGCTCGTACAAATTTCATGCTGCCCACTACTGTTCCATAACGTTAATTTTGTAAAGGCGGAAGTGTGCTTTACCTAGAGGGCACAAATTCACTTATTGAAAGCCTCATATTTTACATTTAAGCAGCTAGTTACTCCGATTGAGTTTCTTAATTTTCGTGGCTAGAAATTTTTAATTACATTTGCATGGAGTGTGACTAAGTTAAAATGAGATGTAACAGTTTTTCGATGACAAGGTTGTGTCTGTGCAAAATTCGAGAATGGCGCTATTTGCATTGAAAGGGAGTACTGAAAGGCGCGTAATCAAAACTAAACGTTACATGTGAGCCCAGACTAAATTTTATGTCTTGTAACAGAATGGGATTAAAGTTTTGACAATGTCAGAGCCTCTTGAAGCATACTTCGAAAAAGGCTGAGTCTATAAGCCCGATAAAATCTGCCGTAAAGTGGTTCAATCGATTGAACAAACCTCAGTTTTCAAAGTATTGTAATCCTTTTTTAACTCATTAACCTTGGGCAAGTTTGGCAGCCTGGCATACAACATCTCCAAATTCTTCCCAACTCTCTTCACAGAAGCTTTTACTTATACATACCGTATGGGATGGGATGTGATGTGGGATGAATTGGCATCTTTAAATTTTGCGGATGTGTTAAGTATTGAATGGAAATCACCTACAACTACTTTTACTACTGTATATATTTCAAGTTGGTTGTTGGGGCCACATTAACACTTTTCTCCAGTCGGACGACACGTGCATGATGTCGGTCCGAAAGTTGCACGGTACTCTGTCAACTTGTTTTAGTGCATGGGTGAGTCAAAGTCAGCCTGGCAGAAATGGTATTTGGCATCATACTCATTTGGCAGATCTGATCTTCCAATGGTTAAGCAGGGAAGGAAAAAGGAAAGCGAGAATCTAGTTTTGTCTTAGGAACTATCAGAAAAGTTAAGACAATTGGTACTTCACCTTCTTCTCGACTTATTTCTATTGTTCCAATGTTCTCAATCTTTTTCCTGATGTGTACAGATTACTTTTTCTGCTGTTGAACTTGCAATGCTTATGAAGAAACGTAGCGCCATAAGACTTCAATGTAAGATATTCCCTTACGGATGCCGCTGTAGCAAGAAATGCCTCCTACTAGCCTTGCCAATAACAATGATCATATTGCTTCCTAAGATTTTTTACGCTACGGAAACCGCATTCCGTACGTCCTTGTACGGGTTCTATCCGTATTCGTTGGATTTTTTGAAATGAAATCTGAACAGTGCCCAGATTCATCAAAGGTGCCCAGATTCATCCAACGTGCCTAGATTCATAAAAAGTGATCATAAGCACTTAAAAGAAAGTGGGGGTGGGGTAGGGGATTGCATTGTAAGCATTATAAACTTGAATTGTACACACACACAAAAATAAATAAATATATACATATTTATATATTAATTTTATTTATTATATCTATCTATCTATGTATAACACAAAGTATTGAGTACCTATCAAAAAGAGTGCTCAATACATAAATGTAGAGCAATACTTGAATAAAATACTTAAGGAAGAGACGGTGAACTTGCTACTCAGATAGCGATCGTCAGGCAAATATTGTAAGCTAATTAAAAAGTTAATTTGAGTAACATATGAGTATATATATATGAGTAACAGAATATTGACTTATTTCCTTGTGTTTTACTGATTTTGTACTTACTGGCAAGATGATAATGAGAATACAGGTCTGTTGAAAGTGAATTGCCCCAAATGCACTTACGTTTGAGGGCTCAAGATATAGTTGATGTGAAAATTGCTTTTTTTATCAAACTAAATTTACCAAGGGATATTACTCCAATCATCCAATTTTTACAATGCTAGCAACAATGAGCGGTTTAGATCTAGGCTCACGCGCACATCGTCTTTAATACGTTGTGTATCTACTGAGGACAAGGGGAAGGGCTTCCGTGACACACATTGCATTTTCGATTTTGACCAAGACACCGCTTGTTCCAATAATGCCCTTTCGAATTGCTGTTTTCTCCCTTCCGTGTATCTTACCGTATTCAACTTGCCCTTCTCTGCTTCTTGTATCCACGATCCACCCCATATGTCCGTAATTGCAAACCTCTCGTTATTTGTCTTCCTAACAGTTGCGTATCAGGTGGTATCGTTAAATTTTCACGTGCAATTATTGATGTTTGGAACACGGTATAAATTTTATATAAGAGTTAGAAGGTCTTACGATGTATCTGTGTAGTCCGAACATCCCATCATAATATGTAGTAATGCTATTTATCTCTCTTTTCAGCGTCTGACGATTATGAAAAGCCCCTGACAACATCAAGAGATGACGTTCGTATTTATTCTCGGGGTCGTTGTATATCTGTAGTGAAATCCAGGGATCGTATGGATTCGATCACCGTGGAGGTGATGTACCCATTGAAAAAGGGGAGAAAGGAGTCTAATAATAACTTAAATGGTAAGAAATCATCAGTAATTTTATTAGGGGTAATCAAGCAGCTGTTTGGTTAAGTAGTTAAATGTGACGTCGCAATTTCTGAAAATCAGAACGTTCACAAATTGTTGCTATTGGCTGATCAACTTTTGTGTTTTGGTTGTTGATCTTTGGTCAACATTGAAGTGCGCCATGTCAAACTTTACATTGTTTTTAAAGTTTGTTGATGGTACAGAGTAATAAAACTGCACGAAATAGTGAATTAATTTTGTACTAAAAAGCTTTTTTCGTCTGACACTCGTCACAGTACAATTCGTCAGAAAATAACCGAAAATGGCATCAACGAAATTGTTTACCCAACTGTGTTTTAAAAGGCAGCCAATCAGAATTTTGACTGTTAGATTGGTGGTGTTTTGACCAATCAGTGTCCGTGAAGCTGAATGGTTAACCGAAAAGGCCCAATGAGAAGACAAATTCTTTTTTGCTTTTTCATCAGATCCTACAAGGAAACAACCACCTCGGGTTTCAAAATCTAAAAACACCACTAAGCAATGTGACTCTGCCATCCGGCAGCACTTGCTTGAAAACCCGGACTGTGCCAAAATGTATACGGACGATCGGTTCCGCATAATTGGGAAAGCTAGATCTGCTTTTCACTGGGCCGTTTTAGAATCCATTCACATCAAAGCAAGAAAACCGTTGCTTTGTGGACAAAAAGAATTTGTCTTCTCATTGGGCCTTTTCGGTTAACCATTCAGGTTAGCGAACACTGATTGGTCGAAACAACACCAATCTGTCAGTCAGAATTCTGATTGGCTACCTTGTAAAACACAGTTGGGTAAACAATTTCGTTGATTCCAATTTCGGTTATTTTCTGACGAATTGTACTCTGACGAAAAGAGCATTTAAGTACAAAATGAATTCTCTATTTCGTGCAGTTTCATAATAGTTTAAAATATTCCAACACTTGCTACGTAGATGGTGGATGTCTATCATTTCGTGAGTTGTCGTCTTTTTCTAAGAAACCTATGAATCTGCTCATTTCATTTCAGAGTATTGCTTTTTAGAAATTAGGCTGAACCCTCATCACAGGGTTCCTCTAAATCGGTGCTTTCCAGAATGGGATACCCCTCCTCCAGGGTAAACACCATTCCTTTACCGGCGAAGCACAAATGTTACAGATTAATATTTCAGTCGCTATCTCCCTTTTTGCAGGCCTGAGACCCTGTTAGACGAGATCGGATTCCTTTGGATCCGCTTGAAAGCGCATGCGTGGGCAATAGTTTTTAAAATTTGGCGGGAAGAGTAGACCTGCTCAAGATGTTTGATTTGTAATTTTAAACTACTTGAAGGAGAATAGCAGTCTCTTCATCCGTGTTGTTGAACACTGTGCTTCCCTTTGTCTGATCAGTTGCAATAATTTAATTAAATCCTGAGTGGTAAAACTTTAGAAGAGAAACATTTTATTTAGTTTTGTTTTGATTGATTTGTTTTGCGTATCAAATTTGGCGCCAAAATCACAGGAGCCCATGTGGAATATACCTGATACTTGAAATTTTGTAACCTCAATTTCGATCAAAGCCAGTTTGTATCCGATCCCAAGCGTTTACACGGGACCTGTCTGGTACCGGAGCCAAACGAGACCAGTTATCAAAGTGATCCCAAACGAGCACGGATAGCAGATCCAAATGGGATCGGATCTACTAGGTCTCGTGTAAACGCGTCGATCGATCCGTGTACCAGTTTGGGTACGGGTCCATTTGGATCCGCTTTCGTGTAAACGCGGTCTGAATTTCTTGTTAGCCGTATCATGATAGGTTTTAAATTCCAAGGGAGCCCATATAGTGCACTTATGGAGGGCTACATTTTCTCGAAGTAGTACAAATCCGACCCCACATATTATGCCACTAATCCTACGTAGGGTTGTCAAGGGCAACAACCTACGATGTTACTGTCGTAGGATTGAAAGTTTCCCTTTCATTACATCATTTAGTTCCATTTATTGTAAATAAAGATAGATTACTTTCTTGTAAAAGATTCTGATTATCATTTTATATTTACACTGGACACAACACACCCTTTATCATCAAAGTCTCAAGAATCAAGTTTGCAAATCAAACGTGAGAAATTCTTCTGCAGTGAGATAGTTTTTGTTTAGAAACATTTTATATAGTGTCAAAGAACAACTAGACCTATAGAAGCAGCAAAAAAGGATATTGCAGTAAAGACGTATCGTTCCTCAGACGTCCTCAGTTCTACTGGAAATCGGCTAAAGAGAACTCGGTCATTAGAGACATTGCAGATAGAAGATCGAACCTGGAAGTGCAACCTGCTACATTTGTACGGTTTACAACTTCAAGAGTAACTCTAAAGTGTCATTCTGACCAGAGATTTTGAAACACTATCTCTGTTTCAAACACAAAATCTGTTCTGACCAAACGCTCGACCCCCAAACGATTCTGAAGTGCATTGCGAGCTAAGTAAAACACTTCAAATGGGAAATGGTATATTCTATTGTCAATAAAATGTTTCTCGGGGGCGAAACCACCAGGGGGCTAGAAGTGTACCGCTTACTACATTTGACTGCCTTTTTTTGACGGTTGACGGTTTTTTCTGTGTAGTTATTTTTTATGGTTGTTGTGCTATCGGTTCTGCTTCCGGATTCAAACTCAAGTCATCTTCTGGAAAGACTTTTCACAGCTTCAGCCCATGATCCTTTACTGCATCAAAGGAACGGCATGAGTACCCTGAGGCTAGAGATTGTTTGACATGAGCTTTCTGGGAACATTTTTATCAAATTTTGTAGCCCTGTATTGATTTGGTTTCACTTTCTTCCCTGTAAGGGACGCATCTCCTTATCCATACCCTCTCTACTGCCTCTGGAAGTTCATTGAGGAGTTTCCTGACCTCCCGAGTTGTGACGCAGATTGTATGCAGAAACAAGCTACAAAGTTCTATTCCACCAAAATCTCTCACCCAAAATGCTTGCTTATCACCTCGACCCCTGCTCGGCCTACCACCTCGACCCCTGCTCGGCCTATTACCTCGACCCTTGCTCGGCCTATTACCTCGACCCTTGTTCGGCCTATTACCTCGAACCTTGCTCGGCCTATTACCTCGACCCCTGCTCGGCCTATCACCTCGACCCCTGCTCGGCCTTGTGAATGGAGCCTTCTTAGGAAACCATAGGATCAACGAAAACGGCTTAGATCTGATAACTAGGACATATGTGAATGTGGAATGATCCAATCGCATCATTTACAACTGCTACCTCTAGGGAGCGCCTTCTCGTGCAGAAGGCATTCTGCGACTCGATGATGATGCAGCAGCCTAGCTGGATACAGACATCCCAGTTTAGAGCCTGGTTATGAAACTAGCCTAAACTGTCACTAGTCAGAGGGCCACTGTTCACACAAGTACTACCTCCCTTTCATTGAGTCCTAAACGTTGTAAGTTTGTGTTGCCAAAGCGTTTCCTTTTTTTAGAGATCGCTTTCCGTTTCTGCTTGGTCGATAAGGCGAAACTCCAAGTCTCCCATTCCCTTATGTTCCATGTCTTGGAATGTTCAAACAAGCCACTTTGCGGAACTACTTTCTTATCTCCCGCTGGATTTTTGATAAAAGTCCTATACTGCGATTTGTAATTATTGAATCGCAAACGGAATGGCGTTTTTGTACTTCCCACTTATTGGAACCCACATGTTTTACATTGTACGAGATACACCACCATTATAGAATTACAGTTGAGAGGTCTTCTGCAAATGCGATAAGACTTGCAATCCTCTTTCTCAGTAAACCTATCGCTCTCCTGAATGTCATTGCAGACATCGCAGTTCTTCCTCTTTTTGCGTAGAGCATCCACCCTGTATATTAAGATCTGGCAGTTTCGCTCTCACTAAACTATCTTTAAGGGACTTAGTTTTGTGAACTGATACTAATGGAGAGGCATCAAAATCCCGTTGAAGTTTCCCATCACAAGCCAGGATGTTGTGGTTTTGCAGAAGGATTAAATGTGCTCTGGCGCTAAGAGCGGGATGGTACGGCAACGTCAGAACGTCTCTGTTATTACAATCACTTTCACATTGCCTGGGTTCTAGTAAGACCTCCCTGTCCTTCTTACGTGCTAAATCGATTTGTTCTGAGACTAGTTTATGAGGATAACCCCTATCGATAAGCCATTTCTGAAGGTCTGCACTACGTTTTTCAAATAAAGAATCTTCACAGCATATTCTGCGTATGCGCAGTGCCTGTCCATATGTTATCGCTTTCCTAGAGTGAAACGGATGACATGCCTTAAAGTGAAGGTACTGGTGTGTATCCGTTTCCTTAACATGCAAGTCTGTGGTAATATTGCCATTCTGCCATTCAAGGGGCTGATAAGGGTAGTGCGGTTGCGATTTGGGGTAGGGATGATTATCTCATCGAGGCAGAATCTCAGTTATCTGATAGAGAGGCTTGCTTAGTGTGTGAGAATGATGTATGACGTGTAAATAGTGTAAATTTTGTAAATAGGAAAATTGTATTTACGACGCCCTCTTCGCCATTTTTTAAAACGAGACTCATTCAAAACTCGTATAAAACAAAATACATTTTCCGAAAGGTCAGGCTTTTGAGAAACCTTTTGTTTTTACTTGTGCATATAGTACTTTGCAATGGTTTTAGGTCTGTTTATTAAAGTTGTTTATATATCTATACCGCCGCTGTATGAAGAATAACTACATTAAAACACAAGTTAACTTTCCGGGTAAGTCATCATTCTTCCTCCTTCATTTCATATGGCAACTACTTCTAATCAAATATCCATTTAAGTAGACTGGGCACTAGTTGATATACTAGTTGTCATGACATCTTTACACCAATCACTTTCAGTACCTTATCTACCTATTTTGGATTGGTTTCTCTTTGTGCCTATCAAGTAGCTGTTCATTATTCTTAAGTGGTTGTTTTTTTTACTTTTGGAATGTCTTGTATTTCTCTTCTTTCTGTTTCACCTTCCTGTGTTTCACATTTCTGGGCTGGACATTTCTAGATTCATTTCCAAACAAATAAAGTAGCAATCCAACAACTTATCAGGCTTAAACATCCCTCGTCACAAAGCTAGTTGTTTTAATTTTAAAACAGTTTCATCCATGATGGCCTTACATGATGATTGGCGAGAATGTCACAATCGCTCAGTTGGTAGAGCATCATGCCGCGAAAGCGTGGGTCCCGGGTTCGAATCCCGGTGGTGACATTTTCACTTTTCACTAGCATCTCTTCTAACTTGCTATATTTAAATCCCCACTTCTCCATACTTTAGAGTTAGTTTACTTAGGGATGACTTCCTCTGTAAGTACTAGCAGCATCAAGGAGAGATGCACCCTGCCGCATTTTGAGCCGTTAGCTGCTTGTGTTGAAACCACCTGTCTCACCATGAATGTGCCACAGTATGCCATTACCATGATTAGAATTGGTTTGAATAAATACAACAACTCCATTTCCTGAGGAATGGGCCACTTCCGTAAATTAGGAAGATAAAATGTTTGGTGTCAGCATCGCTGTACTTATCTCGTGGTTACCCGACAATGAAATGTTCAATGAATCAGAGGAAACACGTAAAGGCATTCGCGAATACATGGGGTGATATTGGTATGGGATATGAGATGCGGTGGGGAAAGGGGTATACAGTAAACTGAGGTGGAAGTAAAGAATATAGTAAGACAGTAAATACGATAATGATAAAACTTAAACTGTAACTAAAACGATATAAATAAGCAGTAAGAGTAAGTAGATTTAAATTCTATCTGAAGGCAAAAAAATATAACAAAAACATTTATAAAATGTAACCAAGGAAGTACAAATTAAATAAATGAAGAAATAAATATCTGAAAATTGCTTATGAGAACAATTTAATGACTGAGCCAAAGTAGCCAACATCAAATCACATGCGGAGTCTAAAAATCAACGGAGGAGTTTTTACTAAGAGCAGCAGCATTGAGTTGACTGTACAAAATCTTGATGCAACTACTACAATACTATTGACATAATCAGCTGCCTGACCCTTAATTTACGTATTATGGCAAAGTTTCTATTGGACTGGAAACGACAGTTACTGTATCTCTGAATAAACACCAGCTTGGATGTTGACCCACTGACAATCATACAAATGATTAAAAATTATGTGAGTAAAAATCCGCAGTTTTAATAAGATGCGCTTCTTTTGATTTGTGCAAATGGCGATCATTTCTCGGGTAAGTATAACATCACCATCTAGATTAGGAACATTATTGTTTTTATTTCTATGAATAACAAGCACTTCTTTGGTCTCGTTTATGGCCGCAGCAGCATATCTATCGTCAAGTTTGACGCTCAGTAAACTATTGGCTTTGCCGATCTAAGCTTTATTACATTCATCACATGCTTTTGTGTGCACTCCTTCTTCTCCTGTTGATTGCTCATTTGATTTGCACTTGATAAAGGGTCGTCTTGTCATACTTTCCTGTAGTTGGACGTCATCGCTGTTTTGCTTCAATTTAACTATTTCCTTAGACAGTTTCTTCAGACTAACTAGTTTGTAAAAAGCAAATAATAAAAGAAAGACTAGTATATTATTTACCTTGACATTCAAACAGTGTCAATTTGAAGGGACAATTTGACTTTCAAAACAGAAGATTATAATTGCAGTTTTGGTTACATTTCAATTACCCAACCATTTTTTAAATGCAAATTTTGAGCTGAGCTGATCACCAGTCTATCATTTGAAATACCAATATTTGATGACAGAGTCTGAAAGTAAAATTCAGAAGACTTCATGTCTCTACTGCGTAAGAACCAGAAACGGTTGGAAAAGGGTTTTTAAAGGACCTCAAAGGCAGTACAAAGCTATGAATGTTTACTTTTGAATTGCAAAATATATTTTATACAAGCTCCCGTCGAGTTCTTCTGTTGTAATGTAAGTTGAAATTTCATCCGTCGTGCAAGAATGTCGGTGGCGGAACAAGGGACAACTTTGTAGCAAATTAAGTGCAGCATCATGGCCAGGGGGTGGACAAATAGTTTA